>JAAGNO010028542.1:0-25805 GCA_033439905.1 Ceryle rudis | reverse complement strand
ACAGAGCAGAAACAAGGTTAATTTTCAGAAGGTATATTACTGACTGTTACGTTCATGTAATTTTCAGGCAGCTACCTATTTTTGTTTCTTTTCTTACCCTTCTAGATGGCAGATGCTATGGAAATGATGATTTTAAGTATCCTAGCTCCTCAGCTTCATTGTGAGTGGCGATTACCAAGCTGGCAGGTTGCATTGCTCACATCGGTAGGAAAAATAACTGACAGCTCCTGTATTCTGTAAGGTTTTTCCACTCATTGTTATTCAGACACTATGCTTTATATCCCGAAGTTAAATCTGTTCGTGGCCTTTGCAGGTTGCCTTCAGCTCAGGAGAATGTACGAGTCTTTTTTTAAAAGCCAGAGCTTGAAGAAATGAAACTCAGAACTGAGGAAATTTTGCAAGTTTGGGGTTCAAAGTTTCATGTGATTTCTGGGAAAATATTTGAATTGATTCAGACTCATCCTAAAATTGAAACAGCTTGATTAGGTGAAAAAAAGGATTGGTAAATTTTGACCGTCTTTCTTCAAAATCTTTCTCTCTCACCACTTTTTAAGTCGCTTGTGCATACGCGCACCGGGAGCGTGAGAGAGAGCAAGCAATTGCTTTTTGAGGTGGATCATCCAGTGATCTTTGCAAGCAGAGCTCTGATAATACCACCTCTAAGTGTGGTGCTGTGGTATTGGAAACAGACAGTGCCTTTAGGGGTAAGAAAACTAGTTTTGGGACCCTTCTCTCAGCATCTGCCACTGTTGTGTGGCGTGCACCGTAACGTTTCTTTTTCCTTTAGCTTTTGATGCCATTAGTGGTGGCGTGTCACGTGGTGCAAATGCTCAGTCGATGATTTAAATCAGTTGAGATCAGGCCCGTTTTCATAGCTGAAGGCAGCTGCCCATCCAAAGGAGGGTGGTCTTCCTTCTCTCGGCTCAGCATAATTTTATTCTCAGTGAGGAAAATCAGAAGGAGAAGGGGTCAGTGGACATGAGATAAAAGCTTTGGCAACAGAACGGCTTCTTACCCCGCTCACTGCTTGAGTATGCACTGCTTTCTCAGGCAAAATTCCCATGGTTTTAATGTGCTGATGGGGGAAACATGCTTGGGTTTTGTCTTTACCTTCCTTGAGTGGGATTTCATTTCTCTCTCCATCTACAGAATCAACTAGACTTTTTGGTGTCACCTCTGAAAAGGGTACAATATATTTCCTTTGACACCTCAGTCTTTCTTTCAGACTTTTTCTAGAGTTGTAAGATCTAATTTTATAGATCTTATATAAGCAGGTTGTCTCAGATAAAAATCTGAGACAACCTGCTGCGAACGGCGACAGGAGACGGGGGGTGAGCTGGCTGAGGAGTCCTGGACACCTGAGTCTGTCCCGCACACCTCAAGCAACACTGCTCAGCTTTTGTTTGTGAATATGTTCATTGCAACTGGGGAACTCGGCAGCGTCCTGGGCTGGGCTCACAATGTGTGTAATACCAGAGTGCACATTCTAGTGTCTGCTTCATCCCTGGATGGATCTTTTAATCGCAAGGCTGACTTGAGGGGTGCCTGTCTGCTTCCCCTCTCCAACCCAGGCACTTGCTCCTGTCCCCCCAGTAGCGCTGTGAAACTCTTGGCAGGGCCTTACTGGGGAGCAGGGCCTTACTGGGGAGCAGGTGAAAGATATTTTGTGGTTTATGAAAACCTTTCAGCACAAAAAAAACCAACCCAGAAACAAGACAGTGATTTCCAAAGAGTGGCAGACCGTGCTTTCCAATCGTTTATCATTAATTTTCTTCCATTTATCAAAAGCTACAAAATATCCAGCACTGGCCTAATTCAGTAGTTCACAAATTAGCAGGTCAGGTAAGGGTGAGGTGATCTCGGGTATCCTGGCAGAGATTGGGTCTGAGTATGTTGTTTAGATTCCTGACCTCAGCAAAAGCAGGGGGAAATGGGCCCAAGACCTTGGCTTGAAGAGTCTGCTGATGCTCATCCCCATTCCTGGGCAAGGGCAACTTCCCTTGCCACTCAATGGCAGTGAAATTAGTGACTTGAAAAAATCCCACTACAGGAATAATTATCCTCAATAGTCTCTACTGCAAAGGAACTGTACCCAGAACACCAGGACATTTTGCTCTACTGTTAGAGCTGGAATTTTCTAGTTTCACCGAGACATTATATTCTCTTCGCTGTCATATGGAAATTTTCCCTTGTCTTGGTGTTAAGGGGCAGATTGTTTTTCTGGTTTCTCACAGGTGGTGTTTGTGGGGATGATGTCCAGCTCCACCCTCTGGGGAAACATTTCAGACCAGTACGGGAGAAAAACAGTAAGTCTTCAGCTCCTGCTGGAATCTATTCTAACACTTGTACAGTGTGGATGTTTCAGTGCATGATGTTCACAAATGTCCCAGTCCAGATGTATGAAGTAGAATTAAACAGAGCCAGATTTGACCTCCTGTGAAATAAAAGGAGATTGAAGCTCCACGTTACATTTTGTTAATTTGTCTTACAGCACCAACTCTTTTCCTCGTGCTCCTTTGTTAATACAGGGCCTAAAGATCAGCGTGTTGTGGACGCTCTATTATGGGATCCTCAGCGGTTTTGCGCCGGTGTACAGCTGGATCTTGGTGCTGAGGGGCCTGGTGGGCTTTGGGATTGGAGGAGTGCCTCAGTCGTAAGTAAATATTCACAAGTCCAAACTTTCTCTTTTCCATTTATTTTTTTTTTTTAATGCTTATGATGCCCAGTTGAAGACATGCCTCTGGTCACTTGTCCCAGCACCTTTTTTTTCCCCTAAGTATTTTGTAACTTACATATTAAACTCTGAGAAGGTTCTGAAGACACCCAATACATCACTGAGGTGAAGCAGCTTTACAGAGACTTCCATGTGAACAAGCTGGGTTCCTGTATGTGATATGTTGCATGCCTTAAGTCCTTTTAAGCTTCTCTCATTCCCTCAGGTAAACCATGGTGAAAACAAGAGGCTCAAAGAGCCCACCTAGAAGTGGGTAAAACACCACAGACAGCATTTTGTATCTGTATCACGTTGCTAGATTGTCCAGAAGGGACAACACGGTCTTGTTGCCAGATAGGTCATGACGTTAAGCATGTGCATTTAGAGGTAGAGCTGAGCCCTGGCTCCTGAGGGTAAAATCACAGGTTATTGTTCAGTCAGAGCCTGAACCTTCACATCTGAACCTGAGGTGGAATTCCAGACCCACACAGCCCAGGCCTGGAGCACTGAAGATATCTTGATGGCTCGGACCCGTGTCTAATGAGGAGGTAGCGTCAGGATTTCTCGATTACTGTGTCATTCCCTTCACTGAAGACAGAGATCTCTAAGTTTTCTGCCTGGAGTAAGTAACTCTGCTCTAGGCTTTTCATTATAAATGTAAAGGGAAGAGTATAGCCATTTGCTCTCTGGGTAGTCTTTTGTCCTTATTAATAATTGATATTTTGCCCCGTGGAGGTGCTATTTTGACGTCTAACTTTGATTGATGGCTCAGACTTCTTCACAAGGCAAGTCAATATCCTGTCTTTTCTATTGCCGTACCCAGATAAAAGATTCAGAGCTGAGATGGAACATCTCAGTATTATTAATTTTCTTTTACTGCTCTCCTGCCCACCTTTAGAAGCTGCACAAAAGCACAACGTGTATGTAAAATAGAAAAGCCCTCGGCCTGCCGTGTGCTGACCAACGGTGAGGCGGTTACAGCCAGGCAGCTCCGACTGAGCACGACTGGAATGAGGCAGGAGGACAACAAAGAGAGTGCAGCAGAGTCCGTAATGCCTTGTGCCGCAAACACGTCTTAATGATGTTCCCAGAGCCCCAGTGGGACGGCAGCAGCACGATCTAGAGGGGCGGGCAGGGCACAGCGGCTCCGTCGCTTAATGAGAGACAAAGAGGAGCCAGTTACAGAACTCACAGCGGACTCTGCTGCTGCTGAGTCTGTTTCTTGTTCTAACTGTGATAGTGATTCCTTTGACGGAGGAGTAAATGTGTTTGAAGCAGGAAAAGTAGCCCCTTTCTAATGTCCTTAAGTAGGCTATGGGACTTTGGCTGTGAGTGGCTGAATCTCAATGGAATGACACGAGTGCCTTTATAGTTGCCTATTCTGTAATGGGTGTGAGGGAGAGTTCTATGAAAGGTGCTGTTAAAAAGGAATCATCCAGCAATAATAAATGAAGTGACTATAGCAGATATCCCTCTACCTGTACATGTCAGAGCTGCACCCGAGGAGCTGTGGCCCCTCCTCGGGGAACTTTCTGCGAGATGATATCTGGTGCTGGGTACGATTGTTCATTCATGGTGCCAACATCCAGACTAGCAAAGATAACAAGAATTCTTTTAAGGCAACAGTTCTGCACAGCATTGATCAGCTCCTGTGTTCTGCTGGGATATACAAGGTACTGCTCTCCATTCCATTATGTGATTTTACTTCCTTCTCCTCTTCGTCGCTGATCTCATAGAATAATGTGTGCCACTTTGTACTTGGATAAGCTGAGTTCTGGGGAGCTACTCAAGGGTCAGTCCACCATTTGTCAAGTTAGCAGGAATTTTGTCACAAACATCAAAGAAAGCCCAAGGAGTTTAGAGGCGGAAACAGGGTGAGTCAGTGGAATGCAAGCAGAGCAGGAGCGAAGAACAAGTCTGACCAGGCAGTTTGGAGAAGACACGAGAGCCTTGCCTGCCTGCTGGCCCTTGCCTTCATCCTCAGAAGTATGAACAGAGAAGCTGTACCATTGCTCTTTGGCATAGTCATGAAACAAAGACTCTGCAGAGTTAAGTGATTTCTTTTTGAATTCCCACAATAAAAGAATGCAAATTATTTTATACCGGTAATAGGATCAGACCTTGAGAGAGTATTCACCTCTTGAAGAACTGGAACCTGGCAGAGTAGACTGATGTGAAATTGTCTGAGCCAGTTGTAAAGCCCTGAAGAAATTGTTTCCCTAGCGAGAGTTTGTGTTGAATGCTGGTGGACCACACTGAAAATAACAGACGCAGCGCCCGTCCCAGAGCAGAGCAGGGCTGTGAAAACATATGCACTGAGAAGTGCTGCATTTAGCTGACAGCTATAGGCTTACAAAATCACGCGAGCAGAGCAAATTCTGTCCTCTGTTGCGATGATGAACTGAAGGGGTTTGTTCTGGTGCAGAAAGGGGAGTCTGACCCAGCATCCGCAGCCTGGCTGACTCTCGGGGCTGGGAGAGGGGTTGTGTTACTCCTGTGGTGGGTTCAGCAAGTTTAATAAAAGGTAAATGAAATGTTCAAACCTCTCGCGTTGTGCTAACGTGGCATTTTCCTCAGTGTGCTAATATGACATTTTTCTCAATGTTCACTCTTTGCAGGGTAACCTTATATGCTGAATTCCTTCCAATGAAAGCCAGAGCAAAATGCATTTTATTAATAGAGGTGAGCGGTGTAGCTGTGCGCGCTGGTCCCTAGAGGGACAAACTCTGCGGCTGCTTCCGTCCGTGCAATCCTACTGACTAGAAATGTCACCCATAGCTGCAGTCAAATCTCCATTGTCCAGGTTGGTGTGGGGCTGAGGTTGCCCCCGTACACTGGTACTAACTAGCTCAGGTCCAAAAGCAGCATAAAGCATCCTATAATGCTCTCCTCTTTTTGTTGACTCTGCCTTTTTGCAACTGAACTTGCATCCGGTGCTGCGTAAGTTCCTGCTGTTGGCACAGGGGAGGCCACCGGGGTGTCACCTCATGTCACGGCGAAGTCGATCTACAGCTCAGTAATGGGTAGTGGAGAACTGACTGTTCAGGAAATGCAGGGCTAAATTCAGCTCCCTGGATTCAAATGTACCAGTCACAGAGAGCAGAATTTTGCCCTGTAAAAACTTTAAGGCAAAATTTGCTGCTCATTAATGGGTGGTTGAGGAGTCAGAGAACAGTATGATTGTCAGCATCAGTTGGTTTGGGAAGAGCATCCTCATGGAAAACCTCACCAAACTGAAACAGCTTCTCAATGCTGAAGCAGTCTCCCAAGACAGGCCTGCATTCAGGGGTTTACTCTTTCAGAAATAGAGCTCAGCAGATGAATTACTCCTTTCCGTGTCACTTGCCTGTGAGCAACCCTGAGTTAGAAATATATTCTGAGCGTTAAATAACGAGCTGAGCGGATTAGTAATTGAAAAGGGAATCGTCCTGCATGGGTGGGACATGCAAGAGGATGCCAGCTCCGTGATTTGCCAAGAAGGGATCGATTCCTTCTTTCACCTGTGGCTTTGGTAGCTTGGTTTTGGTAAGGAAAATAAACACCATCGGCCTCACGGTGGTAACTGGGGATAACACTCACAGACCGGTATAACAATAGCCACTTTGGTTGAGAAAACCACGTGATGAGTGTGTTCCTTTTGAGCAGCTAGCTACCTACAGCTAAACTTGAGCCCCTAGAGAAAGCCGATGCTCGGTTTTCAGAAATGAACATTTCACCTTTTCTACAGTTAAACAAATCCCCTTAAGCTGTCCAGACTCTTTCCATGCAGTGATGGACATCTGAAATGTCTCTGGCATTTCTCTCTCCCACTGTCCCTAGGAGGCCTGAAGAGCACTCTAATTCTCATTCGTGACTGTTTCTTTTCCCTTTGGCAGGTCTTCTGGGCCATTGGGACTGTGTTCGAAGTCCTTCTGGCAGTGCTGGTGATGCCCACTCTTGGCTGGCGGTGGCTTCTCATTCTTTCTGCCCTCCCGCTTTTGCTCTTCGCTGTCCTGTGTTTTGTAGGTATTCTTTCCAAAACGAATGTGTGTTCCACCCAGACTGCCAGTTCTCCACCCGAACGAAGGAAATCCTGACAGTTCTGAGCTCTCTGTTGGTGTCGTCTTTGACACATCCAAAATAATGCCAAAAATGCTGTTGTTTCAACAGGGTGCTAGTGAAAACATTCCAGTGGGAGCTGTGACTGTGCTTGCTGGAGGACAATGGTAGGCTGGAATTTTGTGAATCCAGATCCGGCCTGGAAACCTCTCCAATTTAATGACTT
This sequence comes from Ceryle rudis, assembly GCA_033439905.1. Taxonomy (NCBI): domain Eukaryota; kingdom Metazoa; phylum Chordata; class Aves; order Coraciiformes; family Cerylidae; genus Ceryle; species Ceryle rudis. The sequence continues at coordinate 18,828 of JAAGNO010028542.1, read as the reverse complement.
TGTTTTAACGGAGCTCAGCGCAATCAACACTTTATTAAAAGCTGTTGCTATTTCCCCCAATTGCTCTTTAAATTTTGAATTTATTTTGAGAAAATCATAACTTTTATAATTACTGCCCACTTAAAAAATCCACCCAAATCAGGGGTAAAATCTTCATAGCGCAGGTCAGATTCTAAAATAAGATGTATAGGACTTAAACCTGAGCTTCAGTGCACTGTTAGGTAATAGACTCACCAATCACTCCAAGCTACATCCGTGGCAGGTTGTTTAGCAGCTCTGATTATTCCTCAGTCACTGGCGTTGCTTCTCAGAAATCCCTCCAGGTACATGGGTATTGACATGCTTGTTTGAAAAGGAGCTTAAAAAGGCAGATTCTGGAATGCCCAGAGCATCTCGTTATCTGCCCCGGGTGCTCTGCCCTTCCGCCTGAGAAGGCAGAATGGCAGAAGGGAAAGATTTTAGGCTGGAGTTGATGGCAAAAGTGGGGTTTTGTAGTTTCTTAAAGCTCCGCGAGGAGTTTGACATTGGGCAGAAGGATGGTTGTCTAAGTGTTGGAGAAGACTCCTGTAATCCCCTCTGACATGAGCGGTCTGCTGGAGTCGCGGAAATTTCCCACTCTAAACCCACAAAGAAAACCCCCCGTTTGTTTATTGCTGGTTCTGACATCCCTCTGTGATCTGCTTTGCTCTCTTAGTGGCTGCCAGAAAGCGCCAGGTATGATGTATTATCTGGAAATCAAGAAAAAGCAATTGCCACTTTAAAGCGGATAGCAACGGAAAATGGAGCTCCAATGCCTTTGGGAAAATTAATTATTTCCAGACAGGTATGTGCAGGTAACAGGCACATTAATAACGTGGGATACTGTCAAACTGTGCTACATTCCATGCGTGGGGCTGGACTTGATCTCGGAGGTCTTTCCTAGCCTCAGCAGTTCTGTGATTCATATGTATTTTTATAAGCAGGTGATCAATGTTAGTTTAATTTTAATGTCCCAAGCAGTAATAAGAAAGGAGAGGTGATCGTAGATGCCTCCTTCACGGTGAGGAAGGGTTTGTTTCTCTTTTTTATTTACATGAAAATCCTGCAATTAGAAAGGTTCTTTAAAGTGGCCATTCGTGTTACTTCACTCTAAGACCCTATTATTAAAGAAAATCAAACCTTGAAGCTACTGAAGAACTTGGATCAGAAATCCCAGATCCGAACTCAGGAGACAAGGTGGAATTTGACTCTTTAGCTGTACCTCACTTTTAATCTAATCCTGAATTTCTGGAGTGGGAAAGCAGCAAGCTCCTGTTCAGCCCTAACGCAGGGACTGATTCAGGCTGTTATTTCTGAGCTGCAATGTTGCTGTATCAATGGCATTGGACTTTTCATTTCATTTCAGCTCTATATGGCCAACTTTTCAGCACCCCTGTCAACATGTAAAGCAGCTCTGCATTTATGGAACAAAGAGCAGGCTTTTATAAGCAAAGAAAGATACAAAGGTAGCCGGCAAGGAAGGACAGCAGAGGGAGACCTGTAAATGTGAACGGGAGCAGAACTAAAGCTAGGCAGGAGCCTGTCGCTAACGACAGCCTCTAACTAACCAGAGACACGGGTTTGATTTTCTGCGTCGGGATCAGTGAGGATTTGAGGTGCCGTGTGTGGCGCTTGGTGCAGTGGCTGCAGTTTTGGTGGGCTGCGCAGAAACGCTCTCCCCGCTTTGGATGGGTTTTCAGGGTGGGGTGGGAAAGTACTTTTCCTTAACCACAAGCTGAGCCCTCCCCTCTCTCTCTCTGAGAACCACGCAGTTTAAAAGTGGTTCGCTTGCAGGAGGGCCCCTTGTTGCTCCTCAGTATCTTACCCGAGATAAGAAGCCCTGAGGGGCTGCTCTAATCTAGTGGAGCTGGCAGGGGGCCACACGAATCATCTGCCACCCGTGGACTGGCAAAGTTCTGCTCTACCTCTTCCCAGTTCCACCTTGTTCTGACAGATCCTCACCTTCCCTGTGGAGGAACAGTGTGCCCTGTGCATGAGCTGGTATCGTTATGTGCCTAGAGAATTCCCCTTGGCAGAGGAATTCTTTGCTTGGATCCCAGCTCCAGTGTGGCTCCTACAACCTGAAGAGCCCTCAGCTGAAACCAAGCACCCATCCGGAGATACAGCACCAGTAACTGTGTCTTGTATTGTCCCCTGCCACGCTGCGTCCTCCAGTCTGGGACCAGCGAGTGCCCCGGTCATCTGACTTCTGCTTGTTTTCAACAGGAAGACCGAGGAAAGATGAGGGACCTTTTTACACCCCATTTTAGATGGACCACGTTGTTACTCTGGTTTATCTGGTAAGAGGAAATATAAATGGCCTGGCGCCAGCACAATTCTCAACGGTTTTTAATGGAAGTGTTTGACAATATCACTAAAATACAGCAGTGTCCTCCTCATAGAAAAAACCAAACCAAACCCCAGCCTGTATTGATTTGTAATTTATTAAACCACCCAATCAGTAGCATTTGCCTTCCAACTGCCCTTTCATTTTCTAAATGCTGATAGGAAATGGCTTTGAGGCAGCACGTAGTGGAAATCCTCATGCAGTGGGGTCAGTTTTGATTCATGTTGTTTACTATGGGTTTGACCAGCTGACACTTCCTCTCTTGTTTTCTGCCCTGCAGGTTTTCCAATGCTTTTTCATATTACGGGTTAGTTTTATTAACTACAGAGTTCTTTCAAGCAGGAGATGTTTGCAGCAGTAAGTACTAGTCCATCTTTTCTTTTTAAATATACCCTGTTAAGTGGTGGAATATCATTTATTGGCTCCCCTTCTGCTGTTAGTTTGGAAAGGTCTGTGGCTGCCAGCCTGAATTTTAAGGCATTCTCTTAGAGGGTTACTTATTTTAAACATTTTTGATAGACTGTTCCTCATCTGCACGATGCAGAGAGGTCCTGCAGTGTCTCTGAGCCCAAAATGTAAAGCAACAAGACAACCTTCCAGGGAAACCTGTTAGAAAAAGCATCTGTTCTTCTTGAGGAAAAAAAAAAGTGATTGAATAAATGTAAGTTTCCAGATTTGACAGGCCTAATTAGTTCTGAGATGGAGACAACCGCTGCTGCTGTGCAGCTCCCAGGTTCTCAAGATGCGAAGACCTGCTGAGAAAAAAAAGATAATGGTGGGAAACCATTGTCCTTTTTGTTGCAGATTTTTGTGTTTAAAAAAAAAAGTGTTTTGACTGCATTAAGAAGATGCTGGAAAAGCTTGATTCCCCCGGGGAGGCATGAGTGTATTCAGAACACTTGTAATTAGCAAGCATTGTTTGACAGTTGGAAAAGTACAGAAAGAAGACGGGTGGTGTTGGGAGAAGACACGGAGCTCAAGCTTGTGCAGCAGCCTGTGGGGTATTTGAGAGGTCTGACTCTGGGTAGCCTCCACAAAGGAGCGCGTGCCTGGTAAAGCCACTTGTTTTCACAAGACACAACATTATTCGGTCTCCTCAGAGGATCGATGAAGTGTTAGTATCTCAGTTTATGTAGGGAGAAACTGAATTATTGACGTTAACTCTGTCCACTCTCCTCAGCAATAACTCCGCCTGTAGAGCTGGTAAGGAAGGGTCAGTTTTCATTCTGACAGTGACGGCTGCAGAGGTAGGACACCCCGCCACAAATGAGGTTACAAATTGTGCAGCTTTAGCCATATCTTCCAGGTGGAACGTACCTGCTGTGTGCAGGGTCTTCTCGGTACATCCCTTCCATCAGTTTCAGCAGTAAGAGTGATAAAGCCATAGGAGAAGCAGAGAAGAGTTTACTGAAAAGATGGTACGTGTTTGCTCTTTTTCCTCCCACAGTATCCAGTAGAAGGAAAGAAGTTAAAGCAAAGTGCAGCCTGACCTGTGAGTACCTGACAGAGGAAGACTACACCGATCTGCTCTGGACAACCCTGTCCGAATTCCCTGGTAAGTGGCACCAGTTCCTCACTGTCAGGGGCTCGGTGTGGCTGGAAGGGGAAATGGGGTCTTCGGTCTGGCCTAATGCCAGCCTGTTTCCCACAGCACTGGGGCTGCTTGCTGTGTGCAGTGTGCACAGTGTCTGTTGCTCTCTCTTCACTGCCCCTGTGAGCACTGCAGATAAAATCACTAGTACTTGCTTTGTGAAGCTCTAATGGCCCATCTGACTACGGATTCGATCCAAGCTGCATCTTAGGCATTCAGGGGAAGAGTAACAATTAAATCAAAGGGGCAGAATCACTTGAACTTTTATCCACAAATGACTTTCCAGAACTATTTCTAAAGGATCATGGGTCTAGGGAATCAATGGAGAACTTGCTCCCTAGAGCTGGGGCCAGCCCCAGTCAGGATTTTCAGTTGCTTTCCATGAATGCCAGTGGACAGTCTGACACAGGACAAGCACTGTGGTGTGTAACAGCCCTTGCTTCTCAGATGGTCTCTCAGAAGATGGTCTCTCAGAAGATGGTCTCTCAGAAGATGGTCTCTCAGAAGATGGTCTCTCAGCATCAATCTGTTTGAAATAATACTGTGAGGCAGCGGTCAGGTTATTTTCACTGCTCTGGATTATAGTTTCAGGGACAAATGCTCAAAGAGAAGCCATTTAATTGGTGAAAAGCTGTAAGTCTGTGACTGATAAAGGTGCACAGGAGAACTGTCCTGCACAGCAGTCGTTCTGGGAAGGCTGCCGGTGGACGCAAGGAGAGCGTGTACTCTTTGGACTGAGGCTGTAGCCGAAAGGACTCATTTCACCCTGACACATGCTAAGGCAGGGGAAAGAAATATTAACAGGGATACCTTTGAATGTGACACTGGCAACTTCAGTGCTTGAATAATCCCCACGCTTGCTGTACATCAACTTGTAAAAGGATATGGAAAAGTTGCGTAAGAGAAAGTACTTAACGTTGTGAGACTTCGAGAGATCGATCTACTTCCCTTATCAAAGAGCATGTGAGAAATAATTTGATGGCAGCGTATAAATAACACAAAGGAAAGAAAATACTCAATTCTAATGAGCCCTTAAATCTGGCAGCAGGGAGATGAGCAGGGAACGGTGGTCAGAAGCTGAACAAAAGTTCCCGTGAGACGAGACAGGCATTTTTAGCATTCACATTGGTAACCACTGCAATAAGCTGTGGCTGACAGCTGTCAGTTCATGGCTCGCTCCTGCATCAGCAGGTAGCCCCCGTGTGTGGGCATGTGGGGCTGTGGACCAGCACAGGGAGCAAGACTCACCAGCTGGGACACAGAGCTTCTGTTCCATCCTCCACCGATGCTGGGGCAATCCATTCTACACCCTTCCTGATGCCTCTGCCAGCAAAGTATTTTAAAGAAGGAGGGAACAAAATTTCAACTCTAAACATCCCAGCCTACGTTGAAATCTAGCTGCTGCAGCCTCCACCTTTGCTCACTTCCCACTGGTCCTCTTGTCTCCTCCTACAGGTGTGTTAGTAACGCTGTGGATTATTGATCGGATAGGCCGCAAGAAAACCATGGCCCTGTCCTTCTTGGTCTTCTCATTTTGCAGTCTTCTGCTGTTTCTCTGCATCGGAAGGTAAGACAGACACTGTGAACAACCGGTGTCTCTGATTCATCCAGGTTCTCTCCTGAGTATGGCAGGAGAACTGGAAGTGGTGCTTTGAAAAGCCATGAGATGGTCGTGCTCAACTGGCAAAAGAATTAAGGATGATGTTAGGTTTTCTCACGAGAGTTTGGAAGGAGACTAAAAGAAGTAGGAGAGCAGAAATCCTTCACTGTAATCTTGCAGACAGAGCAGTCCAAAGGGGAAAATAAGAGCTTATGTCTGAGTAGGAGGTAACCATTGGAGCTCGGTGCAGGCATTGCAGATACACGGGGCTCCACTTTCAGCAGAACTTGGGGGTTTTTGCGCAGTTCAGTATCCATCCTTCCTGCAGATTTCTGAATGGCAGAAAGTTGGCAGCCCTGCCCTTGAATCTTAACGGTACCAAATTTCCAGCAGAGCTCTGAGAGTCTGCCTCTGACTGCGTGTCTGGCCTTCGTGCCACACGCACGCGACAGCCTCCGTACCGTGGGGCTCATGAACATGGCAACAACCAAACAGCCAGAGGAGACCTCGCTGAAACGAAACCTTTTCAGGCGCTGTACAAAACCTCATAAGGTTTCTGCAGAGAAACCTTGTATTGAGAACCCTTACAAAGCTGCAAATACCCGGTGGTACGTAGGCTCAGGTCTTTTAAAGAGGGAAGCCGCGCTCTCATTTCGTTCTCACACGTGCCGTGTTTTGCTAGCACCGTTCACAACGTGGAATCGCTTTTTTTTCCTATTTAGATAAACTTGGGCAGTCGCTGCTCGTTTCCATGGGCCACAGCTGTCAGTTAGAACGAACCCACTTAGAACACCGAGGGGTTTGTGGGAATGCAGACTGTTTGGCACGGTTGTTGTAGGAAAGGTCCAGGAAAAAATACAAAGGGTTCATTAAAAAAACCCAAAATAAGTCCTTCTAACAAATTTAGCATTTTTATTGCACTTGCCTCCAAGTTAAACAAACAGACTGTACAGAACAATCCCAAACACTGCTCTCCTTTTTATTCTCACAGAAATGTTCTTACTGTGCTGCTCTTCATTGCAAGAGCTTTTATTTCAGGAGGATTTCAGGCTGCTTATGTTTACACTCCTGAGGTAAGGAGGTTGTTTTTGTAATGAGAATATTTAAGGGGAGTGCGACCATGGTGGGAAAGTAGTATGTTTTATGACCTCTTCCCAGTGGACCTTACCCCAGATATGAGTTGATGATCTCATTGTCATTGTCTAACAGAACTTGCTGTAGTACCACTTAGTAATTTCCATTGATTTAGGAGACTGGAGGGAAGAGAACTTCCCCACTGGGGCTAACGGGCTGGTGCTTTGTTCACAGGTTTATCCAACAGCCACGCGTGCTTTGGGCCTGGGAACGTGCAGTGGAATGGCCCGAGTGGGAGCCCTCATAACCCCCTTCATTGCACAGGTAAAATCTGCCCCCCCCCTCCTCCTTCCGAGACCGAAGGCTCAGGAGGGTGATGCAGAACCTGCCAAGGGTGATCTGTGCGTGGTGTGTGGAGGGAGTTGTTGCCTGGACCTTGAGGAGAGCTCAGGCTCCTCCCTGAATTTGCCTCTTGCTCCAGAGCTCCATATGTTGGGGGTACATGACCAAGAAGGAGGCTGCTGGGTGGGTGTAAGGACACCTTGAAAGCCACCACCTGGAGCTGGGATTCGCGAGAGTCAGGGAGTTCCTGTGTGCGTTGAGAAGCCACCTTTCTCCTGAGATCCCAGGCTGAGGTCCTGGGAGCTACAAACCTCCAGTGTATATGGACAGAGCTCAACAGGGGGCTGGGTGGGGTACTCCTCCATTAGTACCTGTCTTTCCTTCTGTGCTAGGCCCAGGGGTACTATGCGGTATTTTCTGCCTTTTTTCTGCAGGTGATGTTGGAATCATCGGTCTATTTAACCCTGGTGGTTTACAGTGGCTGTTGCCTGCTGGCCGCTCTGGCTTCCTGCTTCTTGCCCATTGAAACAAAAGGTCGTGGTTTACAGGAGTCCAGCCACAAGCAGTGGGGACAGGAGATGGTCGGGAGAGGATCTCATTCCCCAGGGGTCACCAGGTCAAACTCCGGATCACAGGAATGACGGGACATGAAAACCTGCTGAAAGAATGGATGATACAAGCATTGATTTTTATTCTTTTTTTCCACAAAAAATCCATCTCTGAAGCATAGACAGCTGAGCATCCCATCACTGCCAACGTCACGTGTCATTAACTGCAGGAACTTTGGGGCTGAACCTAAGCAAATTGTGTCTCCGCTGCTCTTCGCTCACACTCATAAAAACTTTACTTCTGTGTTGAGAGGCATTTGATCCAGGTACCATTTGAAGTGTAGCAGGAGGGGTTTTTCTCAAGTCCGTTGTGCTTGCATGGTCAGCTCTTCAGCTTAAAATGTCCCGTGTCGAGCAAATAGCTAACTGAATGCAACTCAGTCTAAGCCGCCATTAAAACAATGTACTCTTGATGCCTAAAACCAAACAATTAACATTTATTGTGTACCTGGCATAGACACGGTGGACTCCACACACTCCAGAATAGGTGTTATGAATTAGATGCCTGCCTTGCACTTTTTAGCCATCAACAACAACACCACGGTGTGGGAACGGCAAAGCGGCTGATGCTTTCCAGCTCCCTTGCTCATGGGTTCTGTTCCTTGAGAGGTCAGAATGCTCAGAAAGGATTTTTTCTGAACACTTCTCCTATCCATGGCGGGTAGTTTGAGTCAGCGAGGAGAGGGATTTGTTGCAGAGATGGAAAAAAATATGAAATCCTGATGATTTGGAGCAGGATTTGATCTCTCTCACATTGCCGGGATCACTGAGCGCGCTCTGTTGTTGGCGAAGGCTGTTCCGGCCCTACTGGCATCTCTGTGCGTGTGGAGCTGCACACTGTGGTTTCCTGCAGGGGTCCAGGTCTGCTCAGGTTGCCCCAGTATGTTTTTACAGCAGTGTAGCCAAAACCTGTGATAAAAATGCCTCAGTCTGAAGAGCTGCCTGTAGCAGTTTGGATGGAGCTGCTTCCGTGTGCCTCCCAACAGAAGCTGGGTGGAACCTTTTGATAGCTGCTGGTCGTACGTGGACTGTAATGTCAAGCTGGTGACAAAGGAATGTAGCTGGCTTCATGTCCTAAACGAACAAAAACCACGGGGAGAGCCGAACTGCAGTCGTACCTGGACAGGGACCTTCGCTCCTTCAGAGGATGCTCCTCAAGGTCGATGGTTCTGCTCTCGTCGGAGAATGTAACCGAGTCCGGGTGAGGAAGAGTTTGTCATCTCTATCAGAAATCTGTCACTGTGCAGGACGCCAGATGTCAGAGTCAGCGAGGAGATGCGTAAGGAACCCGAGACGTGTCTCATCTGCATCTCAGCTTATTTCCAGGACCCCAGGCTGTGGAGCACACGACCAAATGTCAGTGAGACGGACTAAACACTAAGCACTGGGCTGTGGGAAGCAATACATGTTTATAGCGTCTGTGGTCGCTTGTCTCACATAGACATAGGTGAGCGTGCACCAAATTTTTGCACAGTAAAGTATTCTGGGAAGCAGGCCCCTTTTCTGTGGGGCAGGAATAGGTGTCGCTGGGCCCACGTTTGGGATCAGTACCGCTGAACAGTCGGGGTTCAGCTTTCACGCAGGCTTTAGCAGCGCTGTAGCTCAGTGGGATGCTCCGAGGCATGTTGGGCTGTTTGTACCTAGCACTGAAGGGAAAGCAGAAGTGGGTAATTCCTTAAAGAAACTGAGGAAACTCGGAGTAATAACAAAACGCCAAAAAGGTTGTGGATATTCTGGGTGGGCTGTTTTCTGCTGACAGAAGTTAAAAGTTTGACAAGGCAGCGAAATGTCTGGCCAGTCATTCACCGCTTGGTGATGGCGGCTGCGCTGAAAGGCTCCAGAAGCAGTTGGTCTAAATGGGCAAACGTTCCTTTTCACAGCAATCCCAAAAGGTAGTTCAGCTCCCAGGGCATCCCGCTGTAGGTGCAGCTGTTGACCCAGAACAGTGTCTGTTCCAGTGGCTTTGGCTGGGTACTGGTTTGGGCATCGCTGTGTCCACCCCCAGCAAGCTCAAGTTCCAGTTGATCCCAGGTTAACAGACAGGGCTCTCACAGTGCTGACAGCTGGTGCAAATTCAATTTCACCTCCTCCTGTCAGGCTGGATAATTCTCCTGACGGCACTGCGAGCTGGGATAGCTCAGTGCTGCTTCCTGATTGGGACAGATGGACTCGTGTCCCTCGGAGCGTCCCTCTGAAGTGCAGGAGGTGGCCAGGACGCTGGCAGTGAGGAACCAGTTCCCAGATGGGTTTAGATTGGTTATTAAACCACGCACGTCACCAGCAAGCTGGGAAACCTGCTTTGCCTCTGCGTAGTGTGAACTGTTCGCCCTTCAATCAGTTCTCGCTGCCATCCTCTTCCTCCTGGTGGTGAAGGCACTTGTGAGCATGCCAGTCCACACCGGGCGGCACATCCAGGTGCTGTGTGTCTGGCCACGGGGGTTTGCCATCAGCTGTGGTTACAGTTGTGTGTACACCCCAAAAGTGGGTGGCCTGTAGGAGAATTCAGCGGGGTGTAACAGTCTATAGCAGGTGACACAGGTGGCCTGCAGGCTGCCACCCTCCAGCCTCGCTGCTGGCTTGGTTTGGCCGGCATTAAGCGCCTTTAGTTAAAATTCTGCTTTGCCAGAGTGAATGTTCATGTATCACTACTTTGGGTTTCTGAGTCCATCTTCAACAGTGTTGACAGACTGTGTTGTGACGGCCTTCGGAGCCTGTTCGGAGAGGTCCCGTGACGGCCTTCGGAGCCTGTTCGGAGAGGTCCCACATCTGCACGTACGTGTTCTGCAGAGAGTGTTTCCCAGGTACATATTTATAGCTAATAGGTTTGGCGCTGTCGAGTCGTTCGGGTTTAACCCGTGACATGGACAGTATTAAAGCCCAAAGCAAGCACGGAAGGCATTTTAGCTTTTCACTTACTATGAATTCTGCACTGAAAATGTATTTCATGATATAAATGCCAGGATCGGTCCTGCCGAGACGTCTTCATACTCTGGGTCTTTGATTTAGAGACGGTGATGCCTACAGCATGATCCAAAGCTCACTGAAGTCTGGGAGGATCTCCCACGGACGTTCCTGGCCTTTGGATCAGCTGAAGAGGGGAGGACAGGTAGGACAGGCCCAGCGGGTCCCACCCCACTGAAACCAGCAGGAAACTGGAGTTGGGGTGTGGCAGGTCCTTGCGCACTGTCAACAGTGGAAGGACATTTTTGATGGCTCACTTTAAAACCGAGGACGGTTTGGGTCACACAACAGCCTATCAGTAATCACGAGTCATACTTCGTTAATGTGGCAGCACCACTGGTGTAGAGAAATAAGCTTCCAAAGATTGTTTTACACGCCGGCGAGTATTTTTCACCGAGGCAGGAATTACTGTAGCTAGTGCAGTTAAACAACAAAGCGAGGTGAATTTGAACCGCAGTCGAGAGCGAACGGAATCGTGGGATTCCGAGATTTGCCGACTGTCCCATCTCTTAATGTGGTGGGCAAAATAATTCTCCAAGTGTGCTTCGGGGGGATGATCTGTTACTGCGAAATGCTTGCCGAAAGAGCGTTGAATGTTTCCCTGTGTTTGAATGTACAGTTTCTAAGCTGGCTACGTTTTAATGTTTAAAAAACTTTTGTGTATATCGAGCTTGTTGTAAGATAGTCTTTTTGTTCCTATGTTACTGACGCGACATTGGATGGTTTAATTCCACACTAGATATTTTACGTTAAACAAATAAATAGTTTTTTCAGTAAAAATGCTTTGGGTTCTTCTCTGGGACTTTGCTGAAGGGTCCGGTAACTGCCAGGTTTTGTCTTGTTTTGTGCTGCTCTGAGACTCATCTGGAGGCCGGGGGCTCAGCACCGCGCGGATCTGACTCGTTTCGTGTGCGTTTGGACACGGAAGGCGCAGGATTTGCGTTCGCTTCATAAGTAACCTCCTAGAAAGCTACAGCTGAACAGCCCCAAAAGGTCTTCAGATCTCGGTGGCTTTTTGCGTTTCATGCAGCTGGGACAATAGCACCCAGCCAGCTCTGCGCCTTGCCCGGGGGTCATTTCTGGCAGCGTGCGACTGTAGATGACAGAGGTGTGTCGGGAGGGGCGGCTCCGCCTGTGTCTGGACCTCGGGGCGGGGAGGCTTCCTTTTTTTATTTACTTCTCAATGTCTTTTACCTGATTTGGTTTCATAGTGTACAACGAAGTGCGTAACCCTGTGGTCCCCTACCCTCTAAACGATGTTATTTTGCCATCCGGCCGCTTACCGACATCAGGTTCTTCACGTCCGGGTCAGAACGACGGAAGGGTTTGTGCCACAGAAGGGATACTTTGGAGAACATTCATCCTCCGGTGTTTTCAGTGAACTTCTTGGCATCGTGGGGCATTTCTAAAGCTCATTCTGTTTTCCCCAAGGCAGGAGCTGCTGGCTGCTTACAGAGGACTGACGCTACTGGCACCTGATGCACTCCCAGCTGTGTTCAGTGTCACAGACCCTCGCTGCGGAGAGCTGGGAGCTTGGAAAACGTGCTGATGCCGGGGGCTGGAGATGGTGCTTTGTGCTCGTCAGGAACAGAGGTGCCCAGGTGTCCCATCACCCCTTACCTCCCACCACAGTGGACTTGGCTCTCCTGACTCTTCTGTCCCACGGGGTCTCCTCTGCGGCTGCCAGCGGTGTAAAACACCTTTCCTGTCACTCTGGTCTCTACGTGGAAGATCTGCCGAGTGACATGAGAGTGTCCCGAAGGTTCCTGCGTGGGGCTGTGAGTTCTGAAAGGGCTGGGGCCGCATAGTCCCACACCGTGTCGTTTCGGGTTCGTTCGTCCGCTCAGAATCTGAAATGATGAGTCTTCCTCCTGCGGGATGAGGTGTGGGGAGACAGGGAGTGATGTTTTACTGGGATCTGTCTGTGGAATTAGGATTTGAGGCCCTGTCCATGCCATCACTGAGAACAGAAAGCGTCACCCACGAGATATTTGAGTATTACCTTTATTGTGCACAGATATTAAATCGTGGCCTTTTATAAAAAGAAATCAGACTGTGAATGAAATCACCCATCTACTCCTTTCCCTTTGCTTCCTAAGAGGCCACGTAAGATCACAGAAGAGCTGCTCCTCTGGCCAGTAAGACCAGAAGAATCACCCCCTTTTGCAAGCTACGCCGTGGTTTGCTGCACCCCTGCCAGCCCCGCGTGGCTCCTCCGAACGCGGGTCCGCGGGCTGGAGTTCCCAGCAGTGCCAGCGGGAGCAGAACGTGGTCAACAGCTCATCTCTGGAGTAAGTGACACCAGGCAGATGTTGTTTCGCCGGACGGCTCCTCCTGGAGCGGTCCCCCAGACCGCTGGCTTTCGCAGGATCAGTGGTAAATTGTCTCCAGTTACTGTTTTCTTTCTTCCTGTCCTTTCCTTGGTTATAGCCCTTTGGGGCTGCGGTGCGTCAGGTGAGCAGAGAAGCTGCCATCCCAGTAAGACCCAGTTGGCTTGTCTGCGGAGGACAGCGAGCCAGGCGCTGTCTGCAGGGCTCGGGACAACCACCGGCCTTCGGGTTGGAGGCAGGTGCCTCCCAACCATTCGGTACCTTCTCTGTGATCATGTTTTACAGCAGGAAAGGCACACGACATGGAAAATTCGGCCAAACTATCTTCAGAACAGGGCACCGGGTCCCCAGCAGCGTCACGGAACACCCCAGAGAATTCACACCCTCCTGAGAGCCCTCCCCAGCTCCTTCAGGGGGCACGGCCAACCCCGAGGCAGCTCCTCTCTTGGGTGCCACGTCTCATGGCTGGAGGAGAGGAGGAACTGAAGGGCCCATGGGAGTTTTAGGGAGAGAAGAGCTATTTTGCTTATGCTGCGCTATATATAGAGCCTGGCAAGTACAGAGGACTGGAACATGTTGCTTTTGTTGCTAAAAACATCATTTGGAAAGCCCATTTTAGGCAGCTGCTGCTGTCCGTTGCCAGATACACTAACCAGGTGCCGCAGCCCCAGGCTTTGTCCTGGCACGGAGGGATGAGAAGCTATTGTAACAGAAGCACGTGCTTGGAGAGCTGTCGCTGCTTCCCTGGCAGCTCCAGAGCTTCTTCCTACTAAGGAGCTTTTGCCTCCTGGGGGGAAGGTTGCAGATCTCATTACACGCTGGCTGTCGGGGTGGTCGGCGAAACCCTCAGGTGGCACCGGCTGCGTTTCAGATCCCGTCCCGTCGTGCAGATGAGCTGCAGGACTGGCCAGATTTCAGCCGAGCCCTGCCTGCCTGCCCTCCGCGGCCCGATCCCCGGGCCAGAGGTGCACTTTGCCACAGATAATTAGTCCCTATTTAAAGCGCTTCCTTTAGGTAGGTTGTGCAAGGTTGGGGTGGAGGGAGCTCAACCGTCTGGCAAACGGCAGCAACCTGAAGACGCTGTGAAGCGGTGTTGGAGCTGGCGGGGGTGTTGAACAGCCCACGTCTACCCCTGTGTAATTTGCATCTTTCTGCTGTGATTTCTAAGCTGCTACAGTCACGATAATCCCCGGTGAGCAGGCAGCTCACAAGCGGGGCTGGGGTGGGCTGGCCAGCTTCTTCTCCTGGAGGATGGTCCCAAGGAGCCTGGCTGCTGCCATGGCACAGCCCCAGTGGATGGTGATCCCGAACCCACCGTGGCCATAGTTGTGTATCACCTGGGGGGAAGAAAAGGGATCAAGTGCTGGGAAAGCTGTGCCACAGCCCTCTGGGGCTGGGGCCAGCGAGGACCCACGGCAGTGCCTGGGAAGGTCCTTAGTGTCATTAGATCAACCCTACGATCTCAGCCTGGCCTCCCAGCAGAGGGGTTCCAGCCCTCCCAGCATTGCTGGGGCTCCTCTGGCCCCGCTCCAGCAGGTCCCTTTCTTTCTTAAGGTTTCCCCTTGGCAGGAACACTCCCCACCCACTCTCCCCCTAAAATCCATCAAAACTTAATATCTTTGGCACTTATCTCTGACACAAGGCTGAAACTGGCTCAAGTTTCACCCGTTATGAGAGGGGAAATGCAGCGCGGCCGGGGGGCTGAAGAGCACCAGCCTCAGCTGGATGTCGCTGCCGGGGTCGCAGCGACTGCCGCACAATCAGCATGGTGGTCGGTGGCACCCGGCGCCGGGGGCTGGGCACGGTACCTCTGCCTGGCAGTGCCCGTGCTGGACGGTCTCCCGCTCCAAGCGAACCCTGGGGCGCATTGGTCTCAAGCCGCTCCACTCCTCCACGATCTTTGCTTTCTGCAAACAAAAGCACATCAGCACCATGCTGGGAACTGCCGCGGCCAAACGGCGCAGCGCTGAGGGTTCTTGAGTGAGTGGGGACGGAGGCTCCCCCAGCCCCCCTGGTGTGCTGGCTCCTGGGAGGACAACTGGGCAGAGACCAGTTTGGGATCACAGCCTGCACCTCACCCACCTGGAGAGTGGGGAGCAGCCTGCAGCAGTTCTCCCAGATGGTTTTGTGATCCTGGGCGCTGTTTTCTTCGTTCCAGTTGCCACGTTGATTGATCCCTCCCAAGACGGTGAACTCGCTCCTGCCCCAGAAGCCGAAGGAGGTAAATGGTGGTGAGTGTTCCCTGGCTGTCCCTCACTGGGCCACCATGCAGAGCGACTCTGCGTGTCTGTGATGTACGGACCCTGCTGCACCCTGAGCCTGACACATATTCCTGCCGGAGAGACCCTCACACCAAGCAGATGAGAGTGGTGCCTGCATGTCTGCTCAGGAGCAAATAATCATTCATTAAACACTATCAGCACCAAAAGGCCCTTATCTGGGCAAAGCAAACGGCCAATTTCATCTTTCATCTAACAGGTCTGCTCCTGCCTGCCCGGGAAGAGCTGGGAGGAGCAGGATGCCCGCAGTGGGGAACACAGAGGAACAGCTTTCTGCTGCTGCCACCCCAAAACTCCTGTGGATTGACAGAGGACAAGAGACAGGTTAAGGCTGGGGGGGAGCTGGGGGTGTCTGTCCCTGCTGGACCCTTCTAGAACCTCACTTGAGCCCTGGGAAGCACAAAGAGAAAAGGGCTGGATGTTGGGGTGTGAGGGAGCGGAGCCCCATGAACCGAGCTCAAGGTGTCCGCGTGTGAGAGCTGGACCCAACTGCTTCCTCTGGGAGCCAGGCTGGTGCTCAGCTCTGACGGCTCAAGCTAAAGCAAACACGGGGAGAGGAATTCCTACGGAGCGGGGCCTGCCATCAGAAATTGCTTGGAATCCTTCGCCTGGGGGCTGCGAGCATTCGGCGCTCCCATTTCCATCGTGGCTTCTTGCCTGATCCTGAAATGTTAGTGCAATAGGAAGCGCCAGACGGGCAGCATTCGAGCCACAGCTTAAACCCCCCTCCACTGCCGAGGCGGGGGGTGGCAGCTCTCGGGAGGGGGCAGAGGTGGGACAGGCAGCAGGTGTGTGTTTATCCTGCAGCCGAGCTCCTGGGTCTGTGCGCAGGCTGCCGTCTCAGATCCCAGCTCCCCAAAGAAAGCTGCTGGTGAGAAGCAGGTGGGAAATGCAGTAAGCAGGACTCTGCCCGGGCACAGCCACTGCTGCTCGCTGAGCTCTGCAGGTGCTGCTTTCAGGGCCAGGATCTCGTTTCCAGCCCTTCTCATCTCTGTGGGGACACAGAAATAACATTTTCCCCTGGGATTCCTCCCCAGTTCTTGCAGGGCAGTGGCAGGGAGCCCTGCGTGGGTGATAAACCAAGCGGGGTGACCCCAGGAGATGTCTCACCAACAGCCACAGGCACAGCTCAGGGTGACAGAAAGGGAAGGCTGAACTTTAGGGGGTGGGGTTTTATTAGAGTAAAAAGGATTCCTGACACTGGTTTTTTTAATGGGAGCATGAACCAGAAGTGCCTTTCCCCACAGCGAGCCACTGTACAGCAACTTTGTCAATGCCGTGGGTAAAAAAGATGGGTACAAACATGAAAACAAAAGATGTCCCCCAAAACATTTGCCCCACTGTCAGTGTTTGGCTCTTTTGAGGACCTGGCCAGGATTGGTGTCCCGCTTTGGTGGGATTTTCTGCTTTCCCAGCAGGGAGCTACATCCAAGGTGGTGCCTTTGGAGTGCTGACAGCAGGGCATCGCTAACAGCCGACAGCAGGGCAGCCCACCAGAGCCTGCCTCGCCCGCCACCACCTACCCTGGAATGATGTACGGTGAGTTGTAGGTCCCCGAGTCGGTGCTGTGAGTGATGACAAAATGCTTCACCCATGGCGCCAGGACCTGGGAGATGAGGGGGGAGGGTCAGGGGAAGCTGGAGAGTGGAGCTCCCAGCTCAGGGAGGCAGCGGGAGGGACACGGGCAGTTCAGGAAAAGCAGACACCGGGGCCTGCACATGGTGCCCTCCCTTCTGCTCCAGCTCCATGTGCACCACGGTGCCAGCTTCCCTGCACTGCTGCCGTGGGAAGGTGGGGAGATGGGAGAGCAAGAGCAGGAGCTTCCTGCGTGGCCTCAGTCTGTGTTCCCCCGGTGATCATCCACTTCTCCCAAGGATTTGATGTCTTTTTGTTATTAGTGTTATGCCTCTGGCCTCTCCCTGCCTTCACCCTTGAGACCTGGGGTGCCTCCATGGCTGAAGTGGGAACAGGATCCAGGTTTTCTGCTCTGCCCACCCCACACATGAGGGTTTTACACGATCATCATTTGCTGGGAACCAGGACCCAATCTCAGTGTGGGTCCAGCCCACAAGCCCATGATTTGCCCCAGAGGGCACGTCTCATCAGCCAGCTCCTCTGGAAAAAAGAGGAGGGGACACAAGCCCTGCACCCACCTCACCTTTATGATCTGTCCACGGCCAGGCTGGAGCTCTGGGTCGGGCTGCAGCTCCCTGGCACGCAACCCGGTGCAGTTTATTACGACATCCACGCCCTGGGCAAACACCTAATGAGAGACAGACACGGCGTGGTGAGCAGCACACAGCGATGCTGCCCACGGGGGGCACAAGATTCCTGCATCACAGCCCAGCCAAGTCCTTGGTCCAACAGCCTGGTAATGAATGAACTGTAAGGACGGGGTCCAGGGCTCTGCTTCCGCAACACAGCTCCTGCTGAGCCCCAGCCTGCGCCGCTGAGGAGAACACTTGTTGTTCTGCAGCCTCGCTCAGCACCGGCCCCCATCCCCTCTCAGCCATCTCTCGATGCTCCAGAGCCTTTATCTTCCCCAGCAGCATTTGTTTCCTAGATCTTGATGTAGTCTTCCTGCTGTACCCAGCACCTTGCTGATGCCAAGGGACCTCCTGGAGCAGCACGCGCCTGTTGGATGCTGCTTGTCCAGGCCGGGCTGGGGCTGTGCCCACTCTGCCCTGGCACGACATCGCCACTCACCTCCTGGAAAGATTCCACCTTCTTATGGAAGAACTTCACTCCTCTCTGCATTAACCTGGGAAGAACAAGTTAATGTGTTACCAGCACATTAAAAGCAAATGTACTGTTAAAATTCACATCTGTAATTGATACCCAGGATAGGTTCAGCTTGTTGCTCCTCACAATAAACAGCAGTGGTCTTCTCGGTGGCTCTGAACAGTCTCCAGGCATTAGCTCATTACTGAATGGCCCAGAGCTACTGAGGGGGGTGAGTCCTGCTGAGCCCTGACTCGGAGCCCTGCTCTTCTGCCAAGGACGGGGCACTCGCTCCATGGTGGAAACGACAGGAACAAAACCCAGCCCCACATCGTCCAATAGGCAAAAGCTGCAAAGTGCTCAGATGCAGCTCCAGGGATCCCACTACAGTTTTTATGGTGCAAAATTGGGTTCGCTGTTAAAGTGGGGTGTCTGGTACCCCACTGGGGCAATGAGACAGAATTCCAGATGCTTTCCCTTGCCTCCCACGGATGCACCCAACCCTGCCTGCCCTCTCCCTCTGCTCATCCCTCGCCTCGGCCCAACAGCAGCTCTGCACTCACCGGTTGCTGAGCCACGGCAGGTAGCTCCGGCACTCCAGCACCAGCGCCGTGTTGAACCAGCCGTAGCTGAAAGCAGATGAGGAGAGGAAGCCATAAGGACCTGCAGCACCTTCACATGAGCAGCTGCCTCTGCCCTGGCTGTGCAGATACCTCTTGCACAAGCGCATGACTTTTTCCCCTTTGTTTACAGCATAAAAGACCTTTTGCTGATATTCTTCCTCAAGGCTGACAATATTTGGTGAAGAGAGGGGCTGGAATGCTTTAGAATCAAAGAATCACAGAATCATTTTGGTTGGAAGAGACATTTCAGCTCATGAAGTCCAACCGCTCCCCCAGCATTGCCAGGGCACCACTGACCCCTGGCCCTCAGCACCACAGCTCCACGGGGGGCTTG
>JAAGNO010028541.1:0-12865 GCA_033439905.1 Ceryle rudis | reverse complement strand
TTCTCAACCCATCTCACTGTCCGCTCTTCTGACCCACAGTTCCTGAGCACATCCTTGAGGATGTTATGGGAGACAGTATCAGAAGCCTTGCTGGAGTCAAGGTAGGCAACATCCACTTTTGTTGTTGCTGCATACCTCTTGGGCTGTATCCCTTGTCTCCTTGTGCTTCCTTTTTAAGTTTCCTTCTCTCTTGCTTTACTCATTAAACTTTCTTTCCTCGTTTAGGTTTTTTTCTCACCTAGATTAGGTGTAGATTAGGATGAAATTTTCATGTAATGTGAACATAGCATCCATATAGATGCAGAGGAATAACTGTTAGCCGGTCATATAAAGCACAGGCTACTTTGCTAACCCTTAGATTATGGTACATGCCGCAAACACCATGTCAGCCTGTTTTCCAATGAATCTTAGTCCTTCTCTGTTATCAGCTAGCACTATCAATCCAGTGAAGCTGGAGGACATCCTCCTCAGTTTCTGCCTGTTCCTGCCAAAGCTTGTCATCCATAGCACTATAGGAGGAATTTCTACCGTTTCCACAGGCAAGGGTGACAGGAGGATTTTTTCTATGTTCCCTATCACAGGGGGACATAGTACCACTAAGCAGCATTTACTGATTTGTGGGTTCCTCTTTTTAAGCTTTTAACTATCACCTCCTTATCATGGATTGTTTCTTTAAGGGCTGGTGATGTGCTCCCTCAGTACCACATAGCGTAAATGAAAGAGGCAGGAACAGAAAAACAGGCAGGTCTTCAGTTAAATAGAAGATGGCAGTGCTGCGCTGTCTGGTGCTCAGGACATGGAGGTATGGAAAGGTTTTAGCCACAGACTGAGAAATTGGGCTGAGCTTTCAGCTGAATGCTGTGAAGCATGGGTTAGGTTGAGAGATTTGGCTCCTTATTTGGCTAACTCTTCTGAGCACTGTTTGTGTGGGAAGAAGTAACAGGCACACTTACCTGTTTAGAGCTGTTATTTCAGTCACTTTTCTCTTATGTGCAGGGGAGAGTTGACACTCGAGTCAGCATACTCTTGAAGCACAGACCACTGCTACACATGTATGTCTACTGGCACTTTGTTCCTTACCTGGAATAAAAGCATGAAGGCAGATTGTGGCAAGAGTGACTTGCCAGTTAGTGTGCCCTTAGCATGCAGGGTCTTCCTTGAGTTACATCCTGTGCCCAGTTTGGGTGGCACATGTCTTCAGCTGGCCCAGCTTTCAAGGTCTGCGGCTTTCTTGATTTTTGCTCTCATTGTTCTTTCGCACATGGTTTGTTTTGTCTTCTGCCCTATCATGCTTTTCAAATTGTCTGCTTCCTGTCTCCTCCCATCTCAGGAAGCTGTAAGCTGTTCACTGTTACTCTAGGCTTTTCTCTTTGCAAACTGTCACTCTGCATCTGAGGAACCTGCTGTTCCTAGCAGTCCTTCCTTCTACTGTTAAAAGCAGCCCTCCCTGGCCCCCAGAGTTCATAGTCCTTACAAGGGAAGTATCTCCATTTCCTTTATAATGTAATAGCATCTGAGATTGCATCAATGGGTAATTATCTATCTTGGAAATGCCACAGTGAAAACCAGAGAAAAAAGAAGGCCATATGCTCTCCAGGAGATACTTCTCAACTGTCCATCAGCCTTTTATCAATTTAGGCTCCTCTCATAAAACTGGTTTATTATGCCCCATTGCAAAGCAAACTTTGAGAAGAGATATAAAAGCACATTGGGAAGAGGAGTATGACCCATTCCTAGTCAGTGTTACACTAGCACTGCTGTAAACTGCCCCATAATTACTCATACAGCATTTACATTTTAAGTCCTCACTTAAAACTGTATTTGAATAGTGTACATAATGTAGTGCTGGTACTTTTTTCATTCTATACTGGCATTCTGCACTTTTGTAATCTAGGCTATGTAATCACTCTTAAAATGAATTCTGACTGTGAAATAGAATAGGGAACACAAGCTAAATCTTGGCTAAGAATAATTTGTTATATAATTAGTACAACGATATGAATACATCAAACCCTGTAATTCATGGTAGACATAAGCATTCTTCTCTTGTGTTTCCTATCCAACCTGCTGGTTACAAGTGCTTCTATCTTTCAGATTTTTTCATATTTTTCATTTGTTTAAAAGCAGCTGTTTTATTTCTAGAAAGTCTGATGGGCAGAGAAGTTCTTTTGATCAGACTGCATTTACAATAGTGGCAGCACTTCAGAGAATAAAATGGATAGCTCAGAGATCTATACTGAGTTTGGAGAAAGTCCTTCCTAAATTGGAGATGAGAAAAAAAGATTTGGCAAGTCAAACTGTATTTTCAGGTGGTAGCAGGCTTCAGAATATGAGGATGTGGAATGCTTTGATCAGAATTGCTTTTAGTGGGAAATCCTTTCTTCTGTCAGTATCCCCTTTAAGGTAAAAGATAATGTTCTCAGTGGAAGCATTTAAAAAGGCTGACTTCAAAATACTGCATATGAGTCATATATAATTCTGTCACAGTTACTGAATAGTAATTTCTGGATATTGGATCTATAATAGTCATCTTGGCAGGTGTGCTGTGGTGTTAACCAGGTATTCAGTTTTATTTTCTGCTTAATTTTACTGCCCTTTGGAGCATATACTGACTCATCTACCTAGGGTAGTGTGAAGAAAACTGAAAAATAATTGTTCAAGAATCAAGAGGTAACAGCTTTCAGCTACTTAGCAGTGGTCTGTCATACATCTAAAGTTGACAGTTTCAATTATTTCTTCAAGCTTTTGTCCTACATCTGTTAATAACTTGTAACCCCTTACATCTGTTCTCCATTTTATTGATGAGTTCCTCATTTTTATAAACATAAAATCACTTGGCTTTTAATTTGTACTTTGAAATTAAATAAACTTATCTTGAAACCCTCAGAAATAGTGTTTCCTGGGGAAAAAAATAGTTACTTTTTTTCTCTCTGGATTAAATTGGAATAACAAGCAGCTGTCAAGTCTTCACAGATGTTTTTCATTATTTTGTAGTGGGGAGAATTTAAAACAAGTACATGCTTTGCAAATTTGGACTTTATTATTATGTCTTTGAGAACTGGATTATTCAGATATGATCTGATTATTCAGACAGTAACTTGCTGTCTTCTTCCTGTTACAGAGTATTCTCTATGCAGCAGATCCAAAATGGTAAAGCCAATTTGGTAAGTAAAGGAATGTTGGTTTCACTTTTCTTGTTGACCTTTGCAAGAATCACTAAAATTTATTTTTGAAGAGCTGGTGAGTTCACTACTGCTAGTAACACTTCAACTCATTTTCTTGGAGGAAGCTGGCCAGAAAAGCTTCTGTAGTAAATTCTCTAACAACATCACCCCACGAACATGGGGTTTTCATTCTCTTGAACTAGCCTAGATGGGAAGACAACAGCAGGTGACACCAGGTACCAAATGGTGGCACCATCAGCTGAGCAGGTGGCATGCTGCTGACAGGGACAACTCACCTTAAGACTGGTACTGATGCTTTGAGATTTTAGGTTGATGCAAGAGCTGTGCAGAAAGCCAGGGTGTTTACACGATTTGTGCAGCTGCTTGATGGTGTTGCTGTAAACTGAGAAATCTGATTGTATTCTGAATTCAGACATGATGATTTAAGAAAATTGTTCTATCTAGGGAAGATTAATAGTTGAACTGCTTCTCTTTGCATGTCTTGCACAAATTCTCAGTGTAAAAATTGGAGAGCAACATAGATTTCCTCACCCCCCATTTAACAAGTCTTAGAATCTTACAATGTTGTCACTTATAGATGAAACCTTGGAATGCTGCTTTAGCAATAAAAATAGCAGTACCAAGTCTTTTTGGTGTCTCCTTGTCTTGCTTAAATGTTATTACTCATGCTAGAGAGTCAAAACACTGTCATTAAAATCCTTTCAGTAGCTTTTTAGTGTCAGTGTTTAATGAAGACTGTGTTCATCACAATGCAATGGGATCAGTCATCTCATTCCACAGTTTCTGTGCGTTGTCCAAAATAGAGATTTTTAGGCTTGGTTTTAGATTTGCAGGGGTTTTTTGTTTGTTTGGGTTGGTTTGGGTTTTTTTGTTTGTTTTTTTTTTTTTTTCCCCCAATCTTGCTGCTCTTGGACTGCATTAATTCAATGTTTCCCTCATAGCATATTAAGAAATATGTAAAATATTGAGAGCCTTCCTACTAGGAGTAAGAGAGAGATCTCATTTGAGCCCCTACAAGTTAATAGACAATTGAAAAGTTAGGGGAAAATATTATTTGTGCAGTGGCTTACCTAATATACTGCAAATACACTGTATATCTTTAAATCACTGCAGGAACAAGTGAAATGATAGTCCTAAGTCTCTCTTTTTGTGAATTTATGCATAATTAAAAAAATAAAGAAAAGCATCCTTCAATGTCACACAGAAAAAATCTCCAACCCTCGCAGCAAAGAACTTAATTTACAAGGTTTTAACTGGTTATTTTGTTAAAGCAATTAGCTAAGAAACACAGAATGGAGATGGGAAGGGCAAGATGGCAATACTGAGGTTTATTTGAATAAAAGTTTCGGATCTTATTTAGAATTTAGGCAGCTCTTGGAAGCCAAGTTCACCATTTCTCTGTCAAATTAATTATGGTCATACTCCCAGTTTATTAAAAACTGGACTAGGCTTAATCTGGATTCCAGTATAGTGTGCTAGTGAACAAATTGATTATGCTCCTTGTTACAGGTTTCAGAAACAAAAATGGGAACTCTGAGGGCTGTGTCTAGTCCCTGTACCCATTGCCAATACCCTGGCAAACCCCAGTTCTCCAACTACAATATTCGTATTTTCAGATAGTTGTTAGTATTTTTTCACAACATAGTTTTCTGTCTTAATTCTTTCTTCCGATTCCTAGTCTTCTGTTGCAGCTTCTTATATTGTACCCTGAAGTCTGTGGCCTTTACACCTGCTGAGATTGTAGGAAAAATGAACAAGTGGTCAGAAAAAAAAGATGTTAAGAATAGGAAAAAGGAAAAAAAAAAAAAAAAAAGTAGCATTAGTATACCAAGGGGGAAAAAAGAAATCCGACTACTTGGTAGTTTACTGGGTAGATTATGATCATCTTGGACAATAGGAAAAGGCTTTTCACTGAGAGGGTGGTCAGTCACTGGAACGTGCTCCCTAGGAAAGTGGTCACAGCACCAAGCCTGTCAAGAGTTCAAGAAGCATCTGGATGATGCTTTTAGTCATATGGTTTAGTTTTAGGTAGCCTTGCTAGAAGAGAGTTGTACTCAATGGTCCTTATGGGTCTTTTCCAAACCGAGATATTGTGTGATTCTATCTTTGACAGAGAAAGAATGCTCCAACTAGGGAGAGCAGTACAGAGACCTGAATTACAAAACAACCTTTTTAAGTGCCTTCAAACTTTATTCTGTCTTTGAGTTATATCCAGCACACAGTCACAGGAGATCAATGATAAATGCTGAACAGCACACCTCCTAAATGTAAATACCTGAAACATTGGACACAGTCTGCAGGTACTCTGTTCAGCTGCTGGATCTAATTTATTTTTTTTTAATTAAACCCATTTCCTGGTGTTCTCAAGCAAGTTCTCTCCTCTCTACTTAATACTTCTTCAAAATAAATTATAACTCCTCCTAATTTGTTTGCTTTTGTTTAGGCATGTTGCATTTGGAGGGTGCTACAGAAAATCAAATTTATATATGTTATTGCCCATGTGATTCCCATAGTAAATGGCTCCCCTTTTGCTTCATGCATTCAGGTGATGTAGCCCCATGGAATTACTCACTTTCAACAATGCAGTTTCAGTACTTTATTTTGAAAGTCTCTTAATAGCTAGTTTAAAACAAGTGAACGAGTTAAATGTAAAGTGTTTTTTATTAAATAACTCAAAAGGTAAAGCAAGTTGTGTGATTAAGAAAGACAACATCACGGTTCCGAAAGATTTTTACAGCTGGAAACAAACTGCGGCAAATGAGCGTTTCAGTCTAGCAGCCAACCTGTCCTCATTTTTATGAAGTTAATTTCGGTCCTCAAATTGTGACTTGTTTTTTAAAAGATATGCTGCTAGAAATTCAATGGGATTTGGCGGTCTGTAAAGAAAAAAATAAATCAAAAGCAATTATTTCTTGTTACATTAAATTAGGTAGCTGAAGAACTAATCACCTTCCCTTAGAAGCAACATTAATTCCTCCCAAACATTTATAAGCATTGCTTTAGGGATGAGCAACTACCCAAAGTTATTCTGTAAAGTTCCAGTTTATGTCTGATGAGAAAGTTTTTAATAAGGAATCTTAGTCCCTCCCTGCTTGGTTTAATGTTACTAATTTGCTAGAAGAGTTACAAACCTAGAACTAGGATATAGTCTGCAGCTGTATGTACAGCAGTGGAAGTTACATACATTTGCCTATTTCTTTAACTTTTAACTTCATATAGCATGAGTTAATCTGTCGGTGTTTTCTTGCTTTGTTTTCTTCAAATGGTTATTGTGTAACTTTGTGCATAAAAGCTGTTTTCATTGTTTCTGGCAACCAAAATGAACACAACAAAACACCAATGAAAACTTCAAATTTGAGAAGTGCTTGCAAGTAGTCTATAATAAACACTTTTGATCACTGGCCTTAATCTCTAAATTGTTGGGGTTTTTTTAAAAAAGCTCCTCCAGCTACAGTGTGCGAATCCTGCTCGGCTGGATTCTGTCCACAGAATAAATGACAAGCTTATTTATTCCACACTGGTCAGATTAAAGGTCTGGCAGTGAGAAAATATGCCTCTAAAGAGCATAAAACAATGGAAGAAGTCCACAGAGATACTTCTGTGGACCATCCTTCTGGCTTTCAAGCACGTACCAGCTTTCTGAGCTAGCACCTTCAATAGTCTCGGGAGGATTCCTCTATGACTTTAACCTGTTGCTCCTTGAACCCAAATAACATGTTTATGTTCTCAAACTGAGGCAAAAAATTACTATAGCTTAATATGTCACCTGGGAAGGATTACCTCCTTTTGTTCACTATGAATTTGCTACCTGCTTTGCTTAATTTAACTACTGTATCAGAAGAGATAATCAACAGTCCATCCCAATTCCTCTTCTCCATACTATTTATGATTTAACAGAGTCCTAACATATCTCTCACTGAAGTCTCTTTCCTAGGTATCAGCTATTCAGTCACTTGGTATACAGACTGCATTCCATATTTCTGACCACCTTGTCACTCTTTTGCACATTCTACCAGAATACAGAGGAATTGGAATTACACACAATATTAAAAACACAACAACATTAGAAATTTAAATAGTGACACTATACTTTGTTTTACCCCTTTGCTTTCTAAGTCATACCATTCGAAATTTATTGTGATTGAGCAATGCACTGACATAAACATTTAACAGTTTAAAGATATTTTTTCATAAAAGTAACTGTCAACTCTGAACCTATTATTTTGTCACTGGCATTAGGGTATTTATTACCCTCCTACGTGCATCATTTGCTGTTATTTGTATTCAATCTTTCACATTTTGTTGTCATTTCAGTTTTTCACAGCAGTCTTTCATAGTTCCACATTGAGCTTAGGAAGTTTTTGTGCAATTATTTACAACCAATCAAATATTAAAAAAAACCCCAAAAAACAAACAGAAAAACCAAACCCCAACTTATTCTGTAAAAAAAAAAAAAAAAAAAAAAAAAATCAATCAGTATCATTAACAAATTTTTTCAAGCACTTTTTCAAACTGCTGTAAATGATCCTTTCCAGCATTCCAGTGTTGAGTTCATTTCACTGTGAAAGTTCACTACTTCTACTCTGCCTCACGTCTTTCAATAAGTTCATCATCCATATATAGGCTTTTCCTTTAATCCCACAGCAACTAACTCTCTTTAAAAGCTTTTAGTGAATGAATGTGCCAGAAACCTTTTAGAAATTTAAAGAGATGTATCATCTGGATTCCTATTTACATGTGCTCTCTGGCTCCTTCCATGAAGTCCAAGAGACTTGCAAGACCTGACAAAAGTTGTGTTGTCTCCTCCCAAATACAGCGTACATTCATATGCTCACTATATCCTGGGTGATATTTTTTACTGATTCCCAGGCAGTATCAGATGTACTGGGCTGTTCTCTGATCATCTCTGTATTCCTTAGAAAAATAAATTAGCATCCATTAGTTACTTCCCAGTTCAGCTTTTAGCAGATTATACAGCAGAGCTGGCAGTTCAGAGTTTTCACCGCTGAGGCTTTACTTATGCTTAATGGGACCTTGGCAGTTTGATACTGCTAGTTTTTTTTCCTATACATTCCCCAACCTCTTCTATCAATGTTCCAGTTTTACTCCTGTGATGAGTCCCCACAAAGAACAGCTCCTTCCATGCTGAACAAAAGTTTTATTAAAAAAAAAAAAAAAAAGCTTCTCTCTATCACAGGTATCCAGACTGTTAAGTGTGGGGTATCCACCTCAGGCTGTGATTTACATTCAGTATGCAGCAGACCTCCCACAGATGTTGAGATCTGCACACTGATCAGGTGAACACACCGGGTGTACCTTCTGAGGTGCTCTTTTGCCCCATTAGTTGTCTATACAATGCAGTTCAAATTCACAACTCTTTTTGAGGGTTAAGATGCTGTTGATGGTTGTTCTGGCTGTAGGTACTGTGATGTAACGATGGTCACCCAGACCAGCTTTTGATACTGTTCTTTCAGCAAAACTGATAAATGGTTATGTGCAGTATGACACGACAGTACTTTGGATACACCAAAGGGCTAGAAATTAATTTGGGTAAGATGAACAACTGTCTGCTATTATTGAAGAATACCGTTCTACACTGACTGATAAGAGATTATGCTTGACCACCTAATCTTTATTCCAAGGATAAACTATTAGTTTGCTTCTTACTGTGTTGACAATGCAGGGTCAGTGTCACCCTTTAGACACTGTTTAATCTCAGATGAAGATTTGTCTGTTTTTTTAAATGGCAAGCAGAACTCATAATTGCACGGTACAAAAATCTTGTTCAAAACTAGAAGTTTCTTGCCTTGCTTCTGTAAGGTGAATTATATGATTAATTAAAAAAAAAAAAAAAAAAAGCTGATTTCCCCTACAAAACATTTGCAGTAGTATACCTCATTTATAAAATTGTTGCTCCCCATAACTCGTATTACACCATGCACCTAAAAGAGGAACGTGTCCTGCACGGGAAATCATAATTCACGGGTTCATAAAACTCTTGTAGTGACTTCCTTAGAATAGGCAAACCAGCAAACCATGTGTGTGAGGTCTGAAAAGGTGAAATACCACCCAAGTTTGAGACCTACTTTTTTTTCCTAAGAACAGAAGAAGAGTGAAGCATCTTACCTCTCTTTCGCAAGAACAGCGAGTCCCTGTAGCAAGATAGGTACCACTGTCTGATCCAAGTAGGCACGTGTGGGTAATGACTGAAGATCCACCTTCTGTTTTGATGTTTTCTCTGCATTTATTTTCTCATTTTCTACTATCCTCTGGAGTAGGGAAAAAAAAGTGAACATTGGTAATAGCAGCCGCACCTACTCAGAAGTGTAAGTGCAAACAAAGTACCCATCTCTCTGCAATTCACTGTAAATAACTTCTTTACATATTTTAAGAAAAGTAAAGTGTGTGTTTTTCCTTTCACAAAAGCCTAATCCAGAGGACCCTTCTGTCAAATTCTTATGTTTTAGCAAAAGAACATTAAGAAGTCTTAAATCTTCTAAAGACACAGAAGACACCCAATCTCTATAATTTTTATTTCTGCTTCTGCATTCACAGATTTAAATTCTACACCACTGAGACAGGAATGACTACTAACAAGAGTGGCCTCAATTAAATGGCTCCTGTATACACACACTTCTAACACAAAATACTAAAAGCACAACAAATGCAGGTCAAGTCTGACAAAGGGGACTCTGTTAAAAGTCCAGTACTTTTGAGACTGTGTTCTATTAAAATATAGATAGACACTTTAAAGAAAACATATGCAAAATGTTTCCAGATGCCTTTAGGTCAAAAAGTGCTGAATCACCTTACACCTTTAACTGTATTTCTAAAAAAGGAATCTCTACTACTGCCAGTAAACCAAA
Organism: Ceryle rudis; assembly: GCA_033439905.1. Lineage (NCBI taxonomy): Eukaryota > Metazoa > Chordata > Aves > Coraciiformes > Cerylidae > Ceryle > Ceryle rudis. Next base: position 2,814 of record JAAGNO010028541.1, on the reverse strand, counting down.
TTTATTCACCACAACATACACAAATCCACTGCTATGGGACCAATGTATCCAATGCATTATGTTCCTGTAGTTGAAGTTGAGTCATAGAGACAAGCAGAGATCAGGGAGATGAGTCACAAGGTAGTTTAAGAATTTCTGCAAAAGCTTAGCATAGAGTAAGATCTTATCATGAAGGGAGGCCGAACACATTTCTTTAATAAGAAATAGTAAATAAATGTCATAGAGTTATCTCAGCATGAGTAATTAAAGATAGCTTGGATTATTCCAATCCAGTATGTCAATTGACAAGACTACGAAAAGAACCTCTCCCTTTGACACTTCCAGAAAGATGCCATCAACTACTCCTGTTCCCCTCCCTGTAATAAAACTCTGCCTGGCTTTTTGCGTCATGATACACATATATACCATAGCGATAAAAGAGATTAGGATCACAGGATACTTCCAAAAAAACCCACCTCATTGAAAGGTTCATTATTTACTTCAGTACTACTTAGTGTAATAGCATCAACGCAACAGAAATATTAACAGCCAGTTATCCAAGACACTAGTTAGTGTCTGTTGGGTCAGTTTCCATCTTTCTTGGGAACACTGCATTTCCTTGTTAGACTCAAGACACACCAGGAATGTGACTTCCACTGTACTTAACATCAACAAAATCTTTGTTACCTCTACATTTTCAGTGAGACCATATTCAGAATGGGGATTTTCTGGAACCTGTAAAATAGCACACGATCAGCAAAGTGAAACTGCTCCTTTTAGGCATGTAGCATTATGCACATACAGCATTTCTTGCAATACCTGCGGCTGTCCCTCCATAATCTGTTCTGCCTCCATGATTTAAGAAGTGGAATTTGCTGGATGTACAGTAATCTTAGAAAGCAATAAAAAAATCGGTCAGCAGGTTGAGATGAAGACCAGTGTTAGATGGCTGATATTACATCACTTGGCTACTACGGCACAATTACTAGAGAACAAAGGGAGTTCCTCTGTGCTCCCCCCCGCCAAACTTGACACACATTCTTCCCGCACACAGAACCCAGAAGTGTTTTAAGGGTCGCGTTACGTCCGCTGAAGATAAACTGTATCGAGATTAGAAAAGACGGCATCCATCCATCCGGCACATGGGAGCGCCCGCGAGAAGGCGGAGATACCCCTTCCTCCCATCCCTGCCCCGCAAGTCCGCCCGCCACACCACGCTACAACGGCAGTGCCCCGGGACTCCCCGCCGGCGGGCCCAGGCTAGGACCCAGCCGCACAGTAGGCCACCGGCCATGCCCCTACAGCCCCCCGGTGAAAAGACGACCCCCACACACACCCCGCGCCGCTCTCACCTGCCGGTGGGCCCGAGGCTCGACGGGGCGAAACACCGGTGCTGTGGCGGCGCGCCGAAAGCCTCTCCACAGCAACCAGACTCGCTGGCGAGGTCGTAAATTGTTTTGACGTAAGTGAAACGGTCGCGCTGCCGCCGCCGACCTGCCCCCAGCGAAGTGCGCCTGTGCACCACAGGGCCCCGCCCATGGCGGAGAACACAGGTGGGAAGTTCGAGCGGCCAGAGAATGATGTCACGCCTGGGCGGGGCCTGCTCCCTTCGCAGCCTCCTCCCCACTGGCGGGTGGGCGCATGGCAGCGGATCACTGGGCGGGGCGCGCCGCCTCTTCAACCGTCGGAGGGTGGCTGAGGGGAGTATGGCGGTAGTGGCTGCGGGGCTCTTGTCAGGGGTGGGTTTGTCTTGGGTCGCACTTGGGGTATCACAGGGTGTCAGGGGTTGGAAGGGACCTTGGAGATCTTAGAGTCCAACCCCCCTGCCAGAGCAGGATTATATAATCTAGCACAATATGTTTTGGGGTGTTTGATGAGGTGGTCGGTACTGTGCCGAGCGACTCTGGCCGGGTTTGTGTTGTTTTTTGGTTTTTTTTTTTTTTTTTGTTGTTGTTTTGTTCTGGTTGTGTGTGTGTGTGGTGGTGTGGGGTTTTTTAATTATTATTTTAAAATACTTTCCCTCCAGGAAGGGGAGGCTCGCTCCTGATCCCTGTTACGCGGTACGAGGCGTAGCCTGCGGAGCCGGCTGTAGGGGAGCAGGCGATTTCATTTGCAGGTGCCTTGTCAGGATGTTTCTGTTCTCCAAACAAGCCGTCAAAAATCACTGGCGCTTGGAAGCTTTGTGGTACAGAAATCTACTAACAATCAATGCGGTTTGATGTCTGTGAGGAGCTTACTGTAACATCTGTGCAAACATTAGCATAGTTCACAGATAGGTTCAAGTTAATGCTAGAGACAGCAATCTGTAACTTGCATCATCTTCTATATTAAGCTAAAATATTTAATAGCCACAGTAGCGAGCTTATTCTCTGTGCTCTCACTAAAAGCATTATAATTTTCTCACAATTCCTGACTAATGTTTACTGAAGCTGTGCTTTGTTATTCCCCTAATGTGTGCACTGTTTACTAGTGCATCAACCACTATGTGTAAAAAAAAAAAAAAAAAAAAAAGTATTTTATTGCCATGATAGCCACATGACTTAGAAAGGTGTCACTCTTAAGTTTTTGGACTTTAAAAAAACAAAAACAACAACAACAAACTGAATAGGTTGAGTAGTCAGGATTGCTCGAGATTGTCTTCCCATTGTTATTCAGTCTTTGCTTTAATTTAATAATAACTTATTCCTTTGCCAGCTTTTCTACTATTTTGCTCAGGAATGGGACGATACTTTTTATAAGATGGATATTTCATTTGATATTTTTGAATGCTACATAGTATTGACAATGCTTGAAGTTTCAGGAATTTCTTTTCAAAATTTGTTAATTTTTTATATT
>JAAGNO010028539.1:6399-17989 GCA_033439905.1 Ceryle rudis | reverse complement strand
TTAAACAAGTAAATTAACAATTTTCCTGCTGAATCAACGAGATTTTGGGAGGACTTTTTTGAGACATCTTTTCCCTCACCAAACAGCTGCGGGAGATGAAGTTTTCAGGGGTTTATGATGTTGCATGGAACAATGCTTGAGTTGTTAATTTAAACACTGTGGTATGTTAATATTTGTGAAAAGAAATGATAATCTCCTTTTTGATAGCATTTGAAGGCAGTTGCTGATAAGAGCCCAGAACTCGAGGGAAGTTGGCTCTGTAAGCAAAGGTAACAGGTGTCAAATGACCAGAGTCTCACTTCTCTTGTACATAGGAAGCTTAGGCCACCCAGAGCTTAAAGCTCCACCTTTTTGGTAGGTCTGACATTGATCAGCAGGGAAGTGTGAGAGTGGAAGGTTTTAGTCTCAGTGAATGTGTGAAGCTTCCCCCCCGTTTTTGATATTTCTTCCCCTCCAGTGCCAGCTAACTGGACTTCTTAGATTATCTGCTTACAAGTCAGCACCCAGACAGGAGGTTATCTTCCAGGTATGCAGTGGTGACTTTGATGCTTTTTGTGTTCTGCAGAGCAAGCAGTTTCACAGCTGCTTGTGAGCATGTCACTGGGGTGGTTTTTTCTAGGTCCTATTACCCAAGGGTGGGTCAGTATGAAAATCTGCAAATTTTACTCGGGTTTCGTAGTCATCTCATTGCATTCCCCACTTGAGTCTGGCCACTAGGTTTTGGGTGCAGGTGTAGCTGGGTCCTCCACAGTGCCCATGCAGAGGCTCCTTTAAACTGTAATGAATAACTCAAGGGCAATAGTGGGTAAGTATAGCATTAAAATTTCTTTTTTTTTTTCGTAGAAAGAAGCGTTATAGGCTGTTTTCAGAATACGTAGGAACCTTCTCTGCCCCAAAAAGGCCCACAAAGGAACCAAAACCCCCCAGAATCCCTCTCACCTCTGCTCAGTTTGCTGTCAGTTTACCTCTAGCTGATACCACCAGGATGAAGTCTCTGGGCTCCACGTTTAGTATTGGCTGCGTAGTATTTCAGTGATTTACCTGAGGTCAACCAGGAGAGCCCAGATTCCCTGGGGCTGTTGACAATTTTCTCAAGCTGACTCTTGACCTTTTTGCTGATGTTGGCCTCCCAACAGTGACAGTGAAACCCAGCTGATGGGTAACACCACTCTGCTGTGGCTTGGTGCAGGCTATGAGAGGCAATGGAGAGCTGCTAATTTAAGGAAGAAGAGTACTGAAATGGGTCGTGATCACATCACGTTTCGAAAGCTGTTACGTGATCCTGAAGGTTTGGGAGTTGGTGCTGGATATAAAAGGCTGTGTCTTGCATACGGTGATTTAATTCCCTCCGCTCATTACAAAAAAACTTCCATTTAACCTCCTCTTTCCATCTCCCTCTGTGTTTTCAGCCAAAGGAATATTTTCCTGTCGTTGTCATCATCCGTGAGTGCAGGTGACTCACACATTGCATGAGAAGTTGCAGGGGGAATGTAGGAATGAACCTTTGGATGGAGTGGCTGTGGAGGTCCCTTGGCTATACAGCGGTACTGTGCCCAAGGGGACCTGTGGCTTGGGAGGCAGGGAGCTGCACTAGCCCCGTGTGGCTTGGGAGGCAGGGAGCTGCACTAGCCCCATGTGGCTTGGGAGGCAGGGAGCTGCACTAGCCCTGCCATACCCTGGGCAGGACTTTGTCACAGGCTCTCTCCACCAGGTCTTGCCTGTGTCTAGCCGTCTGTGGTACGAGGGAGGAGGCTTGTCTTTGGGAGGCCTGAGCACTCTGGGGCTCTACCTCTTTTGTTTGAGCAAGCAGGGTAAATGCTTTTGGCATTATTTGAGGCTAATAAAGCGGAAGACTGAATTCTGTAGTGCTTACCAAGGGGGGCGTAAAAAGTGGACAACATGCAGGCCCTTCAGCTTTGAAGGTGTTTTCAGTGAAGGGTACATGTGGTACCACTGTGGTGGGCTGATGTGAGCGGTACCTATCTTTAGCTAGATGGGATACAGCGTTGCTTTCAGTGTGGCACTACGTGGTTTCTCGGTACTTCAGCGCTACTCAACGGTGATCAAAGTCAAGGGTGTGTTTGTGGAAGAGTGGCTTGAGAGGGATTTCCCTTTGAGCAAACTCACAGTCCAGCTGCCGTGAGCAATTCCTGTAGCTCTGAGGGGACGAACTGCGGAGGAGCCTGTGAAAGCGCTCAGTCCGTTCGGAGAACAGTTCCTGGAGGCAATTTGGGGTTTAGGGAGTTGCCAGCCTTTCTTCTCCCGGGCGAGAGCCTTCCACCAGTGGAAAACCATCTGATTCCCATAGCTTTTTACACTTTAACTTCGGTTATAACAGTTGCAGATGTTTTAGTTCTGTTATAAAAACACCACTGGAAGTAACACTTTCTCAGTTGTACCAGACTGTGACATCTTTTGGTTGTGGCACATTTAATCTGGTAAAATAAGATGGAGTAAATGGGGGAGAAATGCTGGTGATGTTAGTTATACGGAATACGGTTCATGTAGCTTTAAACCAATTTCCTGGTTCTTCAAAGGAAAACAAACCTTTTCATCCAAATATAAATTGAGTGAATAAAACGTGCAACAGTGCTGAACCAGTGCTTATGCGTATTGAAAATAAAGCGGAATTCTTCTAACATCAATCCAGAGCATAGCACAGATGTTCTCACTCAGAAATATTTTGTGAGCAGTAAGAAAATAAAAAAGTGGAGCAAAAAGTATTAAAAAAAAATCTGCAAGATACTTTAGGGCATCTGTGCTCCCCCCACTTCCCCTTTTTAATATGCATGATATATTTTCCTTGTTTCTTTTGAGGTCATTTTGCTGTAATGCTCAGCAAGTCTGGTAGTGGAAGATAGATTAAAAAAACCACCAGAAAAACCTAAGCTACCTTTGAGCAAAATTACATAATCCGGTGGTGCTGTTTAAAGAAGAAAAAGGATACATCAGCACAGACATGCATAATACTTGTCAAAATTACTAATAATCGGGATAGAAGAATTTTAAATTGACAGTGAACGTTTTAGTTGTTGTTTTTTGAGTGAATCACATTATTTTTACTTGTTACATTACTTTAGCAATGTCAGATTTTTTTCTTACTGGTAGCCTTAGTTATTTTCTCAAATTGGTTCCAGATACTTGTTTAATCAGAAATAATTTTAATAACTATTTAGCTGCAGGATTTGCTATTGTTCTTTTTTAATTGGGTAGCAGGTACATGTATTTCCTACTGCCAGTTTCTTCCTGTAAAGTGACGTGCTTTAACAACCCACTGAGTCCCAAGCAAAATGAGAAACGTACCCCTACAAAAAACTCTTGGACTAGATCCCACACGCTACATCTCGGGGTCAGGGTCTCCAGTGGAGGGGAAGAGTAATAAACACCAAGTGTGTTTCTGTGCAAGGGGCATGACTCTCGCTGCCCAGGAGCAGAGATGAGCATCCAGTGGATCTCGGCCCTGGGGCTGTGGTGCTGGAGCAGTTGGCTGGTGTCACCTCCTGGATCATGGTGTCTCCAGCTCATCAGGACTTTTATGGTAACAGAGACAGGGCTGGCAGAAGGGAAATGACTGTGGGGAGAAGGATGGCTACAGGGGAGGAAAAAAGGATGGGATGGCCTTGGAGATTGGCAAAAGGGAATGATTTTGAGGTATTGATAGACGATGTAACTCCTAGTACCTTTTCTTTCACCTGAGAGGGAAACAGGAATTTGCATGGAAGCCAGGTAGTAATGGGGCAAATTAAGTACAAAGAGCTGAAGATGGGAAGAAACTGGTTAACTTGATGTCCTGGAGGTAAGTGATCAGTTTAGGAAGAGAATAAAAGACTGACCTCATTGGCGTAAGAGATGTCACCTAAAAGGCTTTCTTTTTAAGAAGAGACCTGTGGAATTTATCATAGGAAGCTGCCCTTTTTAGGCAATAAGCTTAGTGAAAGTAGTGAATCTCTGATTTGGTAAGGAAATTAAGACACTGTTTTGGAAAAGCGATGTCACGTTTTTTGGCCATACTTTCCGCATTCTCTCATGCTCAGCCTGCTGCTGATGCAGCAAGATTTGGAATCCTTTGCAGGAGGAGCGAGCTGGTACGTTGTTAGCAGTTTGCTTTTTAAGTGGCCACATTTGTAGGAGTTTTGTTCCAGGTATGCATGTCCTTACAGACTCGGAATGGCAATTTAAAATGTTTCTGGTGTTCATCTTGTGTTACTAGCAGGAGGGGAAAAAAAACCCAAAAACTTATGTGGGTATAAAGTGTTTTAAATGGAGATAGGACTTCTGGGAGTGCCTGAATGTTTGTGTGCACACCTACTTTGGTGTTTTCATTTGTTTGAAGAAAAGTAGCCACACTTACTAAATGAAAAAGTAGTTTCACCTTACCCCATCTTTTTTGCATGTGCTTTCAAAGTTGTTGAGTTGCTCTATCTTCCCCCTAGGCAAAGGCCACATAATGGTTTTTGTTCCTTCTCAATTAAATGTCAGAAGCAATATCCTACTTGTGAGAAACTTGCAGCGATAGACCTCTTTGTCCATTGAATGAGCAGAACAGTTTTGTTCCAAGTTCCAACAGGAAGGAGCAGAATTTAATGAAATATGGAAAAATTACTTCTAGGGATGCTGGAGTGTCTCTGAGACCAAGTAGCCTGAAAGTTTTGTTGCTATAACAACTTAAATGACAGTCTAAAGAAACAAACCGAAACAAAAAAAAAAACAAACAAAGAATAAATTGGAAGCTTCAGAACCTTTAGCTTCTTTAATAAACCGCTAAGTGGAATAACAAGGCTTGATTTAATTTGGTCTCTCCAAGAACCTGTTGTACCAAACATTATTTGCATTTTTTAAAGTGTGCATTTGATTGTGTACCCCCCCCCCCCGCCTTCCTTGCTTGCAGCTGCAAGCACTGGGAAGGTGGCCAGCTACCACGTACCAGAACAATTTAGGTGGCCGGGTTGCGATGGCCAGCCACCGGTCCTGCTGAATGAGCCTTTGGCTTCGGCACCGCGTGCAGCCTGTCAAGATGAAGAGGAAAAAGATTTTCACCACCTGGAATTTGTCTCTGTCTTTTGGCAGTACCAGGCCGTTGGGAGGCTTCTATCTTGAAGCGTTAGGCTTTGCTGGAAGTGAAAAATATTGTGCAATTGTAATAGTTTAGCTAGTTGGAGAGCAGTCATCTCTGTACAGCTCCCTTATTCTGCCTTTTATTGTAGAGAGGTGGGCGCTGGGTATGAGGGGTGATGCTGCTGTTTTCTGAAGGAGGTAAGAGAAGCCCCAGCCGGCTCTGCTGGACTGAGCTGCTTCTGCAGGGCTCCTGGGAGAGAGGCATGTGTGGGGGGGGCTGCTCAGGCTGCAGGTAGGGTTTGGGTCAAGGTGAGGATGTGTCCCCAGGTAATTGTTGAATGCTGACGAAGATGCTGCTTCTGTTGCCACACTGTAGTTCTGAAATGGCTGGGGACTGGGGAGGGGAAAAACCCCAGCACAAAAGACTCCTCCATCCTCACGCAGTCAAACGTAGAGTCCTGGCTTCTGGGCGTGGTGCAAGTTCAGAGCATTGTTTCCAAATAGGATACTGAACTTTTTTTTTTTTTTTTTTCCTGGCATTATGAACACTAATTTGAGAAGATTGTTTGATGTTTGATGCGCTCACTGAGTTTTCTCAACAGCAGCTTTTATTGCTTTTTCTAGTTTATCTTCAGATGACAAATAGCACAAATAAATGTGGTCTGTAATAGTTCTGGAAAATTTGAAGTCTGAACTAAGAAACTGCAAGAAAAAAGTGGGCTGGGTGAATTAAGTAGAGCATTTAAATTTGGAATCGTCTGTTAGCCTAGGCTCTGTGTTGTAAACCAGCCGGTGAATGTGGTTTTAAATGTCTATAACTGTGTGTATGCAAAATATTTGTATGTTTTAAGTGCTGCCATTTGTTTCAAGAGAAAGCCTTCTATATTTTCTAGACTTAGCTAAACTGGTCTAAAAAGAAAATGTTATGCTCTGTATGGAAAACAGCGTATTTCACTTGTGGCTCTGCTAGGCAATGGGGTAGTCCCACCCTGTGCCCAGCAGCCACTCAAGAACATAATGCTTTGGTGAACTAAACTCAGATGTTAATATGCGTGAAATGATACTGTAATCAGCGTCTTATAAATCTCTCCTTCATTAGTATAGTTGTTGGAAGCAAATTCCTGATGACCCGTCTGGTCTGGCATTGTCACAAAATAGCGAGAGTTAGCTTGAAGCCTCCTGCGCAATTGGAAGCCACAGATAATGAGTATCCAGTGTTGTATCTTTTGGGGTTTATAAAATACTTAGCTGAAAAGGCTGCTCGGCCTCACTCTGTCTCTGTGGAGGTACAAATTTTCCTTTGCTGGTGGAATTCCCTAGCTGGAGAATGAAAGCAGCAGCAAAGGGGAGCTAGCTTGTACGAGAAGGTAATTGTGTTGAGTTAAATATTCTTTTGATATTTGAATATGAAGTAATTAGCTTGGATGTGCTGCTGTTTAACTTTTAGCATCTGGAGAAGTTTAAACAAGCTGCTGAAGGGAACTGTAGAATAGATAAATCTGCTTCTGAAATACTGTTTTTGACAGACATGTATTTCTGACAGACAAAATCTGCTTTTTGTGGTGGTATTTTTCCAGTGGCCAGTGACTTATGGGAGAGGTGCTGAGCTAAAGGGTTAAGGAAAGGTTTGGGTGGTGGACTGGTGTCTTCCCGTGGGCTGTACAGGGTGATCTTGTAAATCCATGTGGGAGTCCCCTTTCCAAAACTGTGCTTAAGGTGGGTATGTAATTGTTTATGCATGGATGCTGCTCTTCTGACTTCAAAAAAAAAAAAGAAAAGTAGTTTAATATTTACCATAGCCAACTCCCATACCTCAGACAGTGTGTGAAGACTGCTCTGATTCTAGCTGACTTCATGAGTTGTTTCTGATTCAAAGTGCCAGTGTTTGTTGCCTTTTCAAAGGCTTTGTTTCTAAAGGTTGGTGGAGGCCAAAGATGTTGTGAGTAGAGATCCATTTTAGGATGCAACGAGTAGACATTTTTTTTCTTGATCGCTTCTGGAGATTAAAGTTGTATGTGATACCGAACGAAGAAAACCCAGTCTTCCTGTAATTAATGTTTTAGGAGCAGACCGCTTTTTCATCTAGAATTTTCCTGTGGCTTTTTTGAAAAAGTGTATTTTTCCTCTCTGAACTCGAGTGCGGAGTGTAATAATTCACTTTGTGCTTTGTGTTATTCTGCAGCGTAAGCTGCGAGCTGAGATCCGAAATCTGTTTGTTTTAAACTGCCCGTTGCAGGCTGCCTTTCACCTGGTGTGCTGCTCAGAAAGCTGGCCTTTGGTGAAGGCCACGCGGCTTCAGATTTGCAAACTGTGCCTGGATGTAACAAAGTGGAGGCTCCGTTCTTTGCGGTTGCAAATTGTGCCATTCTCAGCATCCAGCAGCAAACGGGAGTCAGCCCAGTGCTGCTCATCTGCTTGCTTTGCAGCATGTGAGATGCTGTAAAATCAAACACTTGAGTTCAAAGACGACAAGATTTAGCATTTTAACTTTGTAGCTCCTCTTCCCCTCTCCCTCCCTCTGAATAAGTAGACCTAGAAATACAACGTAAGTGAAAGCCAGTATGTGGAGTCCTTCCCCTGGTCACTTGCATCTTTATATAGGGTTCATTGTGCAGATGAGATTGTCACGCCTGCTCCCAGCCTCCTTCAGAGAGCAGATTGCAGCCATGCTCCTAACATCTGCTGGTGATCAACCAGCAGCAGGACAAGGCTTTTACCATCCATCGGCTCTGCTGGTTTGGGAATGTTGTTAAACGGAGAAAGGAGAACTGAAATACCAGAGCAATCTTGGAAATAAATGGAAATACACAGAAGGAAAAAGTGCAACTACTAAAATTTACCATTTTGACTGATTGATTTATTTTTTAAAGCATGGATTTTAATGCATATTATGCTCGCTATAGAACTCTAATTAAAACTAGATATGTGTTTTATTACTTCTTAGGCCACTTTAATGGCAGTGATGCTACTTAGCAGGAGCTTCACATCGCTTCAAGTAATCTGTGTAGCTGTGAACGGGCATAGGATGTGTCTATTGGGGAAGCCTTTAGAAAGCAGCTAATAGAATCCACTTGAAATTCAAATGCTTTAGAGCAATGGGACTTTTCCTCTCTGTGTCTTCACTTTACACCATTGCCCTGATCCTTGTTGTGGACTTCAATTTCCAGTTCTGTATCCAGACTCGCTTGCAGGGTGCTGTGCAGGCACCAGCTCTGTTACCTCGAGGTGAGTGGAGGCTCTGATTTGCAGTGTGGTTGAGCTGCCATGATGTATTCCTCTCCAGTAGCTTAATGCTTTTATAGCTTGCTTTCATTCTAGGATGAACTACTTCAAATTGTCTTTATTTTTAATGTGGAGTTACGGTTATACATACGGGTTGTACAGGCTGTTAGTAAAACCCAAGTATTTTGTATCGTGAAGCAGTTTAAAGGTTCGCTAACTCAGCTGTAATTCAGAAATCAGAGCATCTTCAGAGAAGTTTAATGTGACTTCAGTAATATATTGTAAAAAAAGGTACTTGTTAATTTTTTTATTCATTAAAAGGTACTTTTATTGTAAAAGAGGTACTTTTTTTTTTTTCATGGCAACTATTCCTTATTCTATTTTAACAAATTTTCAGGTGCACCGAAACCCGAGGTATGGGAAGAGGGATATGTAGAAGTGGGTAGGGGAGGCTATAATCGCTGTGGTTAGGGTTTAAGAAAATGGTTGCAATGTCTTGTCTCTCAGAAGCGTCGGCTGAATCCTCGGGCAGAGATACAGGAAATGTCTAGTTAGTTTTGCTTCACCGATGCTGTGCTTTGAGAAGGGAAACGTGTATCTATCAATGCTCTGCTTTTTAAGGTGTGAAATAGGAGTAGGAATGGGCTCATTTTAATCACTGCTCTTTCAGTGCAGCCCCACATTAACTGGGAAGCTGTGTAGGTTTATTCCAGACACAGATGACGGAGAACTGGAGCGCTCACCTGGGAGCTTCCTGTGGCTCCTTCCCTGCGAGGACCTCATTAACCGTGTTTCACAACAGCACGCTGTTAATTGCAGCGAGCGGGTACTCGCATAAAATCCTTCTGTGGTTTTTCTCTGCCTCTTTGTGTTACCTTAGGAAAGAGGAAAAGTACTTTTGCTGTACTGGTCGGCTGTGCTGCAGGAAAGCTCTGATGCACCCATCGGTTCTAACAGCATCCAACACCCAAACTGGGAGCAGAGAGATGTCCCTCCAGCACCTTCACCTCTTCCCTGGGTAATTTCCTTCTGTGCATTGCCACCTTCTGCCTTCAAAAACCAAATCCGCAAACAAACATTGTAGCGTGAATTTGGCAAGTGTGTAATTATCGCCCCAGAGTGAAGGGAGAAGGGAGGCACAGGAGGTCTCTGGCTGGACCAGGACCACACAAGCAGTTCAGCACCAAGCTGGAAATAAAGTGGTGACCTGCTGACTCCTTAACCTCAAGAATATCTTTCCCCTCTAGTAAGGATGTGGTAAAATATTGCTGTATTTAATCCTGCTCTCCTGTAGCTCAGCCTCTGTAAGAAAGACATGCCATGCTTCACCAAGCTGAAAAGGGAGTATTTTGTGGTAATTGGCTGCTGAAAAGAAAGTTTCTTCCTCTTAGAGAAGTGTGGAGTCTGTCATGTTAAACTGCTTAATAATTTCTGTTTCTGAAGTAATTTTTTTTCGGTGTACTCCTACCGTGGTTGAAATTGTTACATACTAATCAGTCCTTGGCAGCGAGGATGTTGATTCCAGCATTGCATACTTGTTTAAATGTTTATAACCTAGAATGAAAGCAAAGGAAATGCTTAAGCTTGACTTTAGTATAGCTGTCTAAAGTGATTTATGAAGTGATTTTTTTTTTTTAATTTTATTTTTTTCATAAAGCTAAATGACACATAGAAGCCAAGAGGAGATGCGTCAGTGATGTATTTGGTTTAAAGATGAGAAATTTAGGAAAGGGAGACTATTGATCCATGCTAGTGGACTTTAATTCTGTTGTTTGGTGGTGTTTGTGTTGTGTGTTTGTTTGTGTCCCCCCCCCCCCCCCCAATTCCTTAGTAAAGTGCTGTAATTTTCTTCTGCTGCAAAAGTGTTGTATATAAAGGTGGTCATGGGCAAAAAATCTGAGGTAGTCAGGAAGTGCTCTAATAGTGTTTAGCTGATGCCAGTAAGAATTGTCTTCGTGTGTATGCATTCGATTTAGATTGATGGGGTTAATTGCCTTGGTCTCAGCTTTGTCTGTAGACTACTGTGCTACTGATGCTGATTTAAAAGGAACTCAATCTACCAAAACTTCTTAATCCCTTCTGCATGCGGTGCTGAAGAAAGCATGTTTTTCCCCTTGCAGATATAAGCTTCCGTGATCATAATGTCATATTCAGGATCTCTGTATTGGGGATAAGGAAACACGCAGAGCTGCAGCAGGGTCAGAAAGAGCAAAGAGGGGAGTGCTTGCTGTAGTACCTATTAAATGCTAGTAGTACTAAGCCCTGAAAACTGAGATTTTTGCAATTTATAATTCCACCCTAAACCAGCTATTTTAAAATGACTGCTTTGAGTTTAGTAAGCAGTGGTTTATTCTTTTGTGTTTCTCGAGAAACATACTACAGCACAACTGCCGTTTATTATTGCTGCTTTTGTTGAAGCCTTCGGGTTCTGGTAACAGCTGTCGTAGTCGTCCCGTTATCTCCAGTATTTTGCAGAGATGCAGCTGGTGGACTATGCAAATGGCTGCATTTGCTAAACAGTTTTAGGTGACATTGTAACCACTGCTTGTCTTTTGCCTCCAGACTTTGTATTTTCAAGTGACTCCGTGCGCCTTTGACGTACATGTTGTTATTAAGCGTGAGGACATAAAATGCAAAGTGATTCTTTTGAAACTGAGATATCGCAATGAAACCTAGCAGCAAATACCTGTAACAATTTACAGGCATTGTTTTGTGGCTTTTCCATGTTGTGGCATATCCCTCTTATTCGAGACTCCTCTCTTCTACTGCCCCTGAGAAAGTAAAAGCTGCTCGTATTTGGATTTCCCCATCCTGAAGTTAACGGTACTGATGATACTTTGCTTCCTTTGGTAACAGCTATTTCTGACCTGTTCAGGGGCATCAGCGTGTCTGGCTTGTTCTGCTGTACTAGTCTTTAGCCTCTACTACTTTTTTTCCAGTGCTGTTTCTGATTCTTGCAATCGATTGTTTCACAACAGTGTCGCCGTCCCTCGTACGCACTATACGTGCGCGCTGGAGGCACTGGTTTAGAAGGTTTCCCGGTCCTCGTGAATTACTGAGTTACCTAATGATGCTATGGAAAGAAATCATAGGGAAGGTTGTACTTCACTTGGGGTCGTTGCTTCATCTACTGTGTCCTGCAGTAGAGAAAAGGAGTAGATGGTCTGCCAGTGCTTATGAATAGTGAATAAACTTCTCTTCCTTTGCTCTGCCACATATATAAAAGTGCCATTTTTTAGGCTCTCTCTGGCAGTCTTTGAACTACTTCTCCCCCCCCCACCCCCCCCCCCCCCCCACCCCCCTCCGCCCCTCA
>JAAGNO010028537.1:5549-51585 GCA_033439905.1 Ceryle rudis | reverse complement strand
TTTTTTAATTTTAAAGGGGGCTTTACCTTTTAAAGTATTTTTAAGAAGGCTAGCTTTGGGGAAACTTCTGAAATTTAGTACCACCCCCCCCCCCCCCCCCCAAACTCTTAAGTGAACATTGATCACAGATTCAGAAAAGCTTGTGCTGGTGGTGTGCTTTGTAACTCATGCTCACATCTGGCTTTTTTCCAGGCAAGGTAGTTTGAATTTCACACTTAATTATGAAGTGACATTCTAATATTGTTTACTTGAAAGACTTCTTAATATGATATTACTCCAAAGACTTCGACATTTTTTTGCCTGTATTGTTTCCTAATATGTGAAGGGTTGTCCCCTAATATTGATAATGAAAAGAAACTATAAAGAGTTACCAAAGAAATTAAATCAAAACTAAGCTGAAATAACATTTAAATGAAATGTGAGAAGACTGTCTTTACAAATATTTGAGAGTACTTCCTAGAATTTACTAATATTTAAGTTAGTCTTGATTTTTACTGCTAGTTTTTCATAATTTTACAGACATAATGGTGCTTGTACATTAAGTATCAATGTAGTTGCAGGGAACAAGACAAAGAGTTGCCCCATTCACCAAACATAAATGTCAAACAAAAATAGCAAGTTAGATAAATACTGACATTAAAATGATCTGCAGGTAAATGGAAGAAAGACAGAGGATAGGTTAAAAATATCTAATACGTAAGACTTAGGTGAACTTTCTGCAATTGTGCAGTACGCCTTAAGACTAATTAAGACAATGTACCTTCCTCAGTGTTGATAGTTTAACTTGAATAAATGAAATGACACCTCCCTTCAGGTCAGGTTTTTTCAAAATCTTAGAAGCCCTGGATGTGTGAGCATACATGATATTTATCTGATATATGATATTTATGACTATTTTGATAGAAGGTAAAGATAATAAATATATGGAACATGGTGGTGAAATGTAAGCTAAATTTTTCTCTAAGTATAGACTTACAAAACAGATAAGAAATGTTATGTTAAATACATGAAAATATGCTTTACTTGGTAACACTAGAATAATTGTATATTTTTATACAGAAGATTTTGAAGTCAATATTTTCATCTTAGACAAATCCAGTAACTGATTTGTTTTTAAACTATTTTTAGAGAGTATGTGAACTTCCAAAGCAATCCCGTAAATATTTAATGCTACCAAGGTCACTGATTACACAGTATGTCAAACAGTCAAATATATTTCTCTTCATCTAGCTTTTGTTTGTGTTTTACAGCTGAGTGTGTGTGAACTTTAGGATGATGTGGCTGTTACATTTTGGTTTACATTTCTATGAGTATGTTTTCACTGCTCTTTTATCTCGGCACTGCTCTTGATATTGTTCCCAATTACACATACAGACTTCTGGGTTGTGGTGGGATTTTTAAACTCCTGCTCACCCTTCTTAATCTAGAGCAACTGTCATGTTTAGGAATGTGGGTTATAGCATAGTTTCTCACATCAGCTGTGTTCTTGTCCTCTGGCAGACAGGTGTATGTCAAAGCTCTTGTGCTCATACCTCTGTCATCAGTCAAGGCTGGACGATGTAATCTGCAACTCTAAAGCAGCTCAGATTATTTCACCACCATAGTTGCAGGATATGCCTTCAGAGTCCTGCTGATGGGAGTGTGGGAGAAAGTGGAGATTCAATGATCTGGGTATGACTTCACAGTGTGTCACAAACATGAACATGGACCAGTTCATCAGTGAAAAGATGCATCCTTAAATACTAATTAATAAACCTGTCACTGGATGAAATTGCATAGGTATTCTCCTTAACTTGGAAAGGAAGGGTTGCAGAAAACTGGGGACAGATTCCCAGTCAGTAAAGGGTAGTTTCATTTAACTACTCTTGTTTCTTCTAGTTCTGATTTTCACTGATTCTCTTCCTTATTTCCTCTCTCTAAACTTAGTTTCATTTTTCAGTTTATGGAAATGAGGAGTTATGTAGTGCTAGATTAGGTCTTTTCATTGTGATTGATGGCAGAATGCATGTCTTTTGTATGTGGAGCCCAGTGTTGTATTTACCTCTTGCCTGCCCTGGCAGCTGCAAACTTGCAATAATTCTAATCTCTATATAGTATTCAGAATTACTAGTTTCCAGATATTTTTTTCACTCTATAGCTAAATTACATTGAAGATTTGTTTTGGCTTTGTTGTGGTGTTGGTTTGGTTTTTTTTCCCAGCAGCCAGTCCGTCTCATTTTGATAGGCTCTCTACCTTTCAACTCATTAGAACCTTTGAGGTTATATTTCTGACCTTAATTGTGTATGGATAGATACCTCTTGCCTGATAACGTTTTTAATTCATCTGCTGTTTATTCCTTCTTCTGTACTAATTACCGATTTCTGCATCTCTTGCTGTCATGCTGATCATATTATATTGTTGATTAGTGACTTTAGTTTTTGATTCTTCAGACGCGGTTGGAACTCAAGCATAGCTTGTGCTTAGGTATGTTTGAATTTTGAAGTAGTTTGAGAGGCATTGTGTACATGCTTCACTAAAATCAAAATAAGTTTGCCACATTTAGACAACAGACAAATCAGACAACCCTGGAGGGCTTTTTTTAAAAAAAAAAAAAAAAAAAAAAAAAAAAAGAAAAAAAAGATTGCCAAGAGGAAAGAATTAGCAGAGAAAGAGGCATGTAGGGTACACGAAACTGAATTTCATCCATTATTCTAACCTCTTTTTTTCATATGGAGTATAATATCAGGAAATACTACAGTAACTGGATGGACACTTTTCAGATACTACTAGGCTTGGGTTTCGTGCTGGAGTCAAAACACTGTTTTCCCATAATTTGCTCACTGCACAATATTTTTTTACTTCAGCCTTTTTTTCTGGGGTTACTGTGTTTTTAACTCGACACAATACTGCCCCGAGGTGATGTAAAAAGAACAAAAAATACACCTTGGTTTTCATGTAGCATTTGAGATCAGATTCTTTCATTGGTATATGCAAAAAAGAAGGGAAAGGAAGTAGTTAAAAAACCCTGCAATATGAGAGTTGATTTATTCCTTTTTGAGTTAGCTTTCTTCAGTCAATTAACTTCAGATGCTCTAGAATTTTTTTTGTCTCCTAGAGATTTTTTTTTTCATAGAAATCACTGCAGATGGTATTTCTATAATATGTAGAGCTCACAACTCTTAGCAAGATGAACTAAGATAATACTTGAAGAATGAGCTTTGTCCATACATTTATGATAAATTTAATGTAAATGCTTGTGTGCCTACATGAAGTTTTATAATCCTTACAAATGTATGTAATGACTCTTCTCAGCTACAGGTTTTACTGCAGATCATGCATTACCTTAATCATTCCTTGTGGCACATAAAAAAAGCTAAACTCTAGGTTTAGTCTCGTTTGACTTGGTTCCTCATAATTATTTACAAAAGCAAATGAAGATGTAGTTTTTCTCGCCATCAGACTGCAAAACTTGCAGGAACAATAATATGCATGCAGTCTACTCCAGCTGAAAAATCAGTTGGAAAGAATGTTATGTACAAGTGCTGTGGTCATTCAAAGTAATGGTTTTAGAAGAGCTGTACCAAAGGAAGTTCCTTGAAGAAGAGGAGGTAGAGGTTTCTTGTAATGAGAGAGGTGAATGCAGTAGAATGTGGAAGGCAGAAAGAGAGACCATTCTTCATCCCTGGATATTAAGGGCAAAAACTGAAGAAGGCTGATTTGGAGTGAATGCAAAAGTCTTAAACATCATGTTAAATGGAAGTGGTTATAGGATTAGAAGAAAATTATTGAGAGAATGACCACATACCTATCATATCTCCTGCCTTTCTTGCTAGCACCCATTGGCAGATTTTTGTAGCCAAGTCTAGCATTTGGCAAAAGAATTCCTAGCTTCCTTTTGTTACACTTATTTGTAGTTACAATACTTAGTAACTAAGTAAAATGAGTAACTTAACTAGTTCTACTGCCTATATGCACTTGTTAAATTTGCCATATAGTTAGTGTTCTGTTATAATTTGGAGAAGTGGTGTGCCATAAAATAGTTTTGTACAGAGGTTGGTCACATAGTGAAAGTTTTCAGGAAATCTTTTTTTATAATGGCTAAGCCAGATGAGGTGTATCTGGTTTTATGAGTCTGCTAAAACAAATGTGCTATATTTGATCTATGAGTAGCAAATTATAATTGCAGAAAATTGTGCTGAAATAAATGTAAATATTATTTGTGTTCTGAGAAGGAGTATGTGTTTCGTTTCAGATAAAGGACATTCTCTCAAAAGTTCAAAACAGCCATGTGGGGAAGTCACTGCTAACAAAACCTCTGAATTCTGACCAAGTGGTAAAAAGAATCCCTTTGTTTCTTTTCTGTATTAACAGGATGGTCAAAATTAATGCATACTGTTTCATCTAGCTTTGTCCATTTTACAGGCACTGTTCTATGCTAAATATTAATACTAAAATTCAATTGCTAAATATTAACAATGCTAATCAGATACTTCTAGAATTAACATCATAAAACAGACTTTGTGTTGATTCGTCCAATTATTAACTTTCAAAATACTTGGTATGGACATACTACTGTAGCATTACACAAATGCACCCCTAATTTTATGTAGTTTATAGTGGTCACCTGGGGACAGACATCTTAGTTTCTGAATGGGGTTAACTTTAAATTGTCTTCTGTAACATCATAGATCTGAATGTTGGGATTTTTATTATAATACTGCAGGAAAGATTGGAAAAAATCAACGATGCTCTTCGCAGTGAGTACGAATGTCGCCGGCGTATGTTAATGAAGAGGCTAGATGTGACAGTACAGTCTTTCGGCTGGTCTGACAGAGCAAAGGTAGGCTTGCTGTATTTTTTGCTTCCTCTAGGTGGGAGTCGGCTGCAATTCCCCAGGTCTTCCTGCTGAATATAACATACAATGTAAATACACTGCTTTTACTTTTGTCTTCTTTCTAATCAGTTTCTCATCCCGGGTTGTAATACCCAGGTCCTAGATATTGAGAAAGGGGAAGGATGTGACCAGATGGCACAGTCTGTCCTTTGTGACTGTTTATAGCTTCACAGTTACAAATTCCATCATTCTCTGTTGGGGTTTCTCAATTCAAGAAGTTCACATCTCCCCCTTTTTCTTTCCTATATCCACCTCCTTCCAATCAAGTAAACTAAAAAATAGTCATGTTTTAACCAGTCTGATATTTTTTAGCTAGAAATATTGTTTCTATTGAAGAGAGTAGGGAGATAAGATATAAAAAGTTTGTAATTTGATGGCTATACACGTGGGAAGCTGGAGACAGATGTTTTTGCACATGAGCTGCAAGATCAAATTCCTTTCCAAAGGTTTGTGTAGAAAGCTTATGATGGGTACGTCTTAAAGCTTCAAAAGCTTACTGAAAGTATGGATTGGTACAAGTCTTTCTGGTGTCACAGTTTGTCGTTGACGTGTGCAGACAGAATCGGTTTCATGGATCTCACTAAGTACCACTGGAAGACATGAGTCTAGATGCCACTGTGCTGCTTTGGAAGGGCCCACTGTTTAATTTCTGCAGGGGCTGTGAATGCTTTTATGTTGGAAGAAAGGGAAAGAAGGGAATTTGTAGCTCACAGAAGCCAGGAGATGTCCCTGCATGGGTAACTTTCTTATAGCTGGACCAATACAATTATATACTTTCAAATGTGAAGTATCCTTCTAAAATGTAGTTGATGTTAACTGATGACTAATGTTAACAGTCTAAAATTTTAACTCACTTGATATTACTCCATTCAAACAACATGAAAAACAATGAATACACCTTTACAATAGAACAATAGTTTAAAGATATTTTAGTGATGATGTAGTAAGATGATTCATTTTTCTGTCTTAAAAAGATGCAAAGTAGTATTTTTAATATTCATTTATTTTTGCGAGATACCTGATGCAGAAATACCAAGGTTCCATATTTATCCAACATTACATATGATTTTTAGTGATTTTTTCCATATTTCTCTTGTAGAAATATTTGTTTATAACTTCAAGAGGATTTAAAAAATTTTGACACTGATACAATGTAGATTTTTTTAATTTTTTTTTTTTTTAAGCCAAGCGGCAAATTTTTGTTCTTTTTAAGTTTATTTCTTAGCTTGCCTTTTTTTTCCCCACCATTAAATAGTTGTTGATACCTTTTTGTGCTTTTGTTCATGTGGCAATATTTGGGTTTGGTTTTGTTTTTTTAAACTTACTCAGTCCCCAAGAGGAGTAAGTTTGCAGACTGAAATGGATCCATAAATGATGGAATAATTGCCTAGCAAAACAGTTGTGTTCGTGAACAGCACCTGTTGTCTGCTCCATCCAAGATCAATTTTTTTTTTTTTAATGTGAAGATCATTCTAGATGGTCTCAGAAAATATATTTATTTTTTGTTTTTGTTAAATGAAACATCGAAGTGTGCTTGGAAAAAATCTTATATTCTCCCCTCTCAGTCTCACTTTTTCATGGCTTGCACAAGTGTTTCGCTGCATTGATACATTTTAATTATTTTTTTTTCCACAAATTTGCCTTACTTTGAAGCTGCTTTGCGTTCATCACGTTTAAAAGTGATCTGTTAAATGTGGCTATGTAGAGCTCTTGAGAGCGCAATTTGGACTCTTAAATTTTAGTCTTTATATGTGTTGGAAAACATCAAAAGAATCTGATGCCAGTGGATAGGAGAGTTTCTTTTGTAATGGTGCTAAGTTTCAGCATTGATTAAACATAATCAGCAGCTTTTTTTGTATAATAGATCCATCCGTAGGAAGAGAATTGGTAACAACTGGCACTCTTATTTTGTAAGAAGTTAGATTTTCAGATTTTACACCCTGTGTTCAAATTGAAACTTACAGTTTATGGTAAGTGTTTATGTGCTTTATGCATATAAGTTGTTTTTGATTTTTATCATTTAGGTAAAAACAGATGACATAGCACGAATCTATCAGCCCAAGCGCTATGCATTATCTCCAAAGTCAACTATTACGTTAGCTCACCTTCTTGCTGCTCGAGAAGATTTATCAAAGATCATAAGAACAAGTAGTGGATCAACACGGGAAAATACAGTCTGTGCAATCAACAAGGTATACTTTTTCTTTCTGGGATGTGGCAAAAGGGCACAGGAGTTTACAGACCTATCAGAAGTAATTCCAGAATTTTACTCGCTTAATATTTTCTTTTTTTTTTTTTGCAAGATACCTGGTGCTTTAAGAAAGGAAGGTTTGCTGCATTCTGGTAAACATTGCCAACAACTTCTCTTTTAATGTTATTACACAGGAAATCATGCAACAGGATGAAACAGTAGTCAAGATGAGAAGGAACAGTGGTAGGGGGTATACATGTGCACAAGTGTGTGTAAAGGACCTCTTGAGTTTAATGGAACTGTACACCTCAAGTTAAGGATACATGTGGATCTTTCTGGTATCAGTTTCTGGACTATCTGTCGCCAGGATTATGTTGTTCCATTCATAAACCAGTGTCATTATCAGTATATTGCCAATCACAGAAGTTTCTGTGGAGGTGTTGTTTTGCTGCAAAGTCACATTATTTGGTTTGGCTACAGTAATAAATCAACATTGTACTGCTTTATTGCGTATGATAAAAGTTGAAACTTGCAAGCAGTGACAGTTATATCATTCAAATGGTGACTCGGACAGTTTTTATTAATCCTTTATTTACAGATATTTGGGGGGGCGGGTTTAACTTTTGTGCCTAGTTTAGATGCCCTTTAATATGTTTTGATCCCAAAGATTCTGAGATGGTTTTATTATTGTAGGATCTTAGAGGAATTTTTCTCTTAAGAGTACTTTGGTCAGTCCAAGGCACTCTGGAGTATACAGAGATTAGGAAATACAAAAGCAAACCAAAAAAAGATCTACCTAGATACCTTTTTGCTCTTCAGATTAATGCTTTGTGTAACTTTGTCCAGTACAGTCTCCCTTTTTGTACCCTATGTAATATCCACCAAAGGCTTTCCTGGAAAGCATTACTGCAGCGTGTTACAAATTGTGTCTGGTCCACCCCTGCTGTCAGGAGTTTCTAATCAAAGGCAAACTGGCATTCCTTTTGTAGTCACACATTGTTTGCCAGTTCGTGTTTTTTTGCCAGTTGGGTTTGAACTTTAACTTTGAAATTTAAGTAGAAGAGCTCCATCATAAGGAGTCTTTTCTCTTTATATATTCATATATCATAAGAATGTATTTATTCATATCATATCTATGAATTTTGTATATTGCTTATCGTAATAATACTACTTCACGTGTGTGTTTTTCTTCACGAAGGTTTCCCAGAAGTAACGTGAGCTGGATAGCTGCAGTTATTTAAATTTTACAGTTAGAAAATGTGATCACTTTCAGAGTTCTGTTGTGTTGGGGCAAGTTACAGGGACAGGAAGTAGGGATTCAACTGTCAAGCTCCACACAGAGGGGACCATATTTTCTATAAAGAGGCAGGCAGCATGTCTTTGTCCATAGGAGAAACCGGTATTCCTTCAAGTTGTTATTACTATTTTTTTTTTAAAACTAAAAATGACCTATTTTTCCATATAGGTTCTGATGGGGAGAGTACCTGACCGTGGAGGCAGGCCAACGGAGATTGAACCACCTCCTCCTGAAATGCCTCCGTGGCAAAAAAGACAAGAAGGTGGTGGAAGAGGTGGCTGGGGAGGTGGTGGGTGTGGTGGAAGGGGCAACTGGGGAGGTGGAGGGGGTAGAGGAGGAGGAGGAGGAGGTGGTGGTGGGTTTGGAGGTGGGGGCTTCAGAGGAGGTGGAAGAGGTGGAGGTGGTTTCCAAGGTGGCAGGGGAGATTATGGTGGCAGGGGAGATTATGGTGGCAGGGGAGGTTATGGTGGCAGGGGAGGTTATGGGGATCCATATGGTGGAAGAGGAGGGGGAGGGTACCGAAGATACTAAAATACTGTAAATCCTAACAGCATAACTGGCAAAATATAGTGGTGGTGTTTACTGGTATCAGGAATTCAGATACTCTAACTTGGATTTAAGTTAGAGTTAAGTATGACCGTGTGAATCATTGCGTTAGACCAACTGATGTTGTCACTGAATTCTTTTAGTTAACTAAACAGGACTTTTTTACAAAACCATGATGACTGTAGTCCTTGTTTTTCATACTGCTCATGTGGTGTTTTTTAATATGTCACTTTATTTAAAATAAGCCTCAGAAAACTGAATAAAGCCCTTTCTAAACAACAAAAAAAAATTATTTAATGTTCAGGCCTCTCTAATTGTTGCATATTGCATGTCCACTCCTCTAATCCAAAATGCTGCATAGAAAAAAACAAAATAGCCCTAAGAACTGGATGGAAACACTTTTAGAAGATTCTAGAATGCTGCTTTCAGGATTTTTCTCTTCATCTAATTTTCATGTGAGATGTGTGTAAACAAATTTTAATGTCGAATGTTAAACTCCTTAAGGCTTTGGTCCAAATTATTCAATTAGGTTTCTTATTCTTCCAGAACTTCACATGAAAGTAACACTGTGAATTAATACTCTACAGAAACTAATAAAATTAGGTTGTTTTGTGTGTAAATGTATCAGTGATTATTTGAAAGTCGGTGTGTAATGTAAATTCAGAATCATAGTGAGTTTTGGTAGTGTCTATTTCATTTTACCTGTTTTCCATTTTATTGGTGCTTCATGAAATTATTTTAAGGTCATACTTGGTAGGAAATTTCTGTAGCCATCATGTCTGGTAAGAGTTCATTTCTCTATTTGTTCTGAATCAGCTTGGAGACATAAAGGTTGAATATGCTGAGCTTGAGAAAGATCATACCATTTCTTTTTTGGTTTGTTTCTTTTTCCCCTCTTTGTGTTTTGGTTTTTTTTCTTTCCCACCTGCTTTATGTTTGGGAATTGCCAACTGCCCAGCTAATAAGACATCTCATACAGCAGTTGCCCTTCCTCAGTGCCTTCTCTCTCATACTCTGCTAACCAGTTGGTCTGATAACCTAAAAGAAACTCTGTCTTGGTATGGTGTGGGTGCTTTCTGCTTCACAGAAAGACAGTGTTACTGTAGAACAAGGAGTTAGCTTTCATACAGTTACGGCTGTAAATACACGTGGACAAAAATTTAGAGCTACCAGTTAAAGAAAACCGTTTCTGTTGTTCAGCATCTTTTAGATCTCCCCTGGTTTGAGGCCGCTGCAGTACAGAGGTGGAAGGAACAGGGAGATGGCACCCAAGTATTTATCAGGGTCTGGTTACTACAGGGAGAGGTGGGAAGGCATGTGATAAACCTGGAAATGCCTGTTGATTGCATAGCATAGAAACCTTGAAGTATTTTGGGTATGTAGCTGTAGATTGAACTTCAGGATTTGATTTGGGTTTATGTTCCACAGTTAAAAGTTCTTTCTCCACAAATTTCCTGTTGGTGTCCATATTTGGTGTGCTTTGAAGATACTGTTTTACGTTCAGGAATATGTGCATCATGTCCTGTTTTGTAGAAAGCTTTATGCATGGCTATAAAGCTCTCCTCTAAATGAAATTATTATCTTTCAAAAGCATGTGTCAAATTTCTTCTCTGATCATAGTCTGCTTGAGAACTCTGCTTGTGATGTCATAGATACAGCATTACCCATACTTCAGGGTCCCAGCAGGTGCTTAACAAAAAAGGGTAGGAGTTTTACTTGCTTGAATATGTTAGCTTGGTTGTGAACTCATGAAATAATGGCTAAACTTCACTCAATTGCTAGCAATTCAGTTCCTTTGCCAATTATTTTCTACACTTTTCTGGCCTAAGCTGTTGTCATCCTCTGCGGTCATTATGGAGAGATCCTCGTGGATCATATAGGAGCATGGTACTAATTCTCTTGCTTTTGAGCTTGGTTTTTGCCTGATGCTCTGGGATAGCTCACAGATTGATGACAGACCAAGTGACACTGCTGGCCTTGGAGGTGAAGTGTTCATCAGCAAAGGAACGGAGGGAGTAGTTTTTAACAACCAAAGCCTAACATGAAATTCTGTTTGCTCATCCCAGTGGTTGTTTTTGCTATAAGTAATTTCTGAACAGCAGTCAAGGATTTACCTTCACCGAGGAAATACACTAGGGACATCAAATGGTTTATCTAAACATAAAGATTTAATCAGTCTTAAGACATGTCATTGCACCAGTTTAGCTGTAGTGTTGTAGCTGTGGATGTGCCCTGGTGCTTTTACACTCATCAGCTTATCCTGTTTGTAGCAAGGAGGACAGTCCTGAGTGAAGGGACTGTGTGCCTACGTATAATCCCAGCAGTTATTTCAGTATCCTATTTCAGTTATATTTGTGTAGACCATGTAAAAGATGGGAAATTTAAATAGGCTGGAGATTCTGGTCATTTCAGTTTTTCTTAAATAATTCCAAAATGTGAAGCCAGTAGTTGAAAACAAGTAAGCACCACCACATTTTGAAATGTCCTTTTCTGTCCAATGTTGTCAGAATGTACACTTTTAATTTATAAAAAAATGCAATAATGTCATGAAAATAATTGATTTAAACCTCTTCTCATTTTTTTTGTCTTGAAAAAAGTATTTTCAAAAATTCTGTTGTAAGTAAAAGATTTTCATATATGTGTTTGAGCATTTTGTGTTTATTCACACGTAGTAAATATCTACCTGAATATTGTTTTGTATGATAAAATATTGAAAAATAGGTTGCTTTTTTTTTTTTTTCAGGATTTAAGAGACACTTGTGTTAAGATCTGTAAACACTGAGGAATAAAGCACTGTATTTGAAGTTATTGGCATCACTTGTGTAGTGTGATTTGGATCCACTGTCAAGTGTTCCTCTTATGTTTGTAAGGAAAAAATTCCTGCAGATGATTCACAATAATGATGGAACTTAACTTTTTTTATGGTAATGGAAAAATGACAGGTGTAGTTTGACCAAAAAGGAGATGGCTGTACATAAGCATACAGGAAAATAGTAAGAGATGGGATGTCAGAAGTATATCCCAATTATGCTGGCTGGGATTACTAAGGAATCTCAGTTAAATTTTATCTTAGACAGATGTAGTTTGGTTTTTGTGTTTTGGGGTTTTTTTTAGTATATGGTCATTATATTGGTCTTGATGTAAACTAAGGAAATATCTTCTGATTACTTCTGCAGTTTTTCTTTTATTCTGTAATTGTGAAGTAAAGCACAAATTGTTTTGTACACACAAGACTGTAGAGCAGATTTACCTATATGAATAGGAATTGTGTTTTCAGTAGCTAGTCTGCACTCCTTGTCTTCTTCCCTCCCTGCCCTCGGGTGACTGAAGATAACTGAATGAATGTTCATTACCCCCTCTAAAAATGTTATTTGAGATAATGTAAAACTTGAGGTAAGGTATGTTGAGGCTTACTACAAGGTAAAGAATAGGAAGTCTTCAGGGTGCTGCAGTGCTGCCTCTGCAATAGCCACCATTAGCAGACACCACAGAAGCCTTGTATAAACTTGGCTATCATGCTGTGAAATCTTTTCAGAATTACCATTCTTAACAAAAGCGAGAGATTCTGCTAGTGAAGAATTACGCGTTGTACTACTTGGAACAGTGACTAGCAAAGCAGTGTCTGTGCTGTATCAAACACTAAAATACCGAAAGAATGATCTGCAAATGCTGAGCTTCCTGAGTTTTCTCAGGCACTACTCCAAGGCTCACAGAAGGTGAAGCTGGACTGGAACTCTGGTAGTAGGTTAATCCTCCCAAAGTGTCTCAGGTGACATAGAGTTAAGGAAGATGAATCTAAGTTACTTAGATTTGAGATACAAACTCGGAGGCATGAAGTGCAATTTTAATATTTTTTTCTGTTATAAATATTAAACTGAAATCTTACAATTTATATAAAATCTTTACAATCTGTACACTTTCTCAATCTTCTCAACCTGCCTGAAACCAGAAGTTACTCAAGTTGCCATAGGGATCAGTTACATCAAAACAACAAGTTGCTATTGTAACAAAAATATAAAACATATAACAGCAGTTCTTTAATCTGAATACAGTCAGTAGCCCTGCCTTCTTAATGGTGGTATTACTCAATCTATTTTCTTTTATCATTAAATGATCAGAATTAATACTTAAATAAACAGTAGTTGGGGAGGGGCATTTGTTTTTTCTTCTTTCTTGTATGCACATGAAACACAGTTGAGCCTGGAGAATAAATAAAGGTGAGTGCTTTTCATGTGAATTAGCCATGACAAGATACGTTTCAATATCATTTGCTAACATGACTTTTAAATGGTATTTAGTACTTTAATTGTATCTTTTTTCCTAGCCTAAGGCAGCTTGAAGATTAATAATTAAAGATGTGATTTTTGTTCAGTAGCTCTGTCAGTTTTAGCAGTACCTCTGCAGTCAGTTTCTGCTATTAGTCTTTCATACAGCAAAACGGAAGTCCCAAGAGAAATAAGGGACTCCCACCATTTAAAACAAAAAAAAGAGAGAGAGAAAACTGTAAGGGACTTGGGGCAAACACAGAACCTGAAGGTACTTTGAGAGCTCTGAAATTATCCAGGTATATACTGTCTTCTTTGAAGTAGTAAGTTTAAGCATACATGAAGCACCACACACTTGTTCTGTAGACATTCCCACAAACAGATCCCTCTTAAACCGCTGAGATTGCTTGTAGGAACAAGACGACAACCAAGAGAAACATTGTTTGCATTTAAGATAGTACTAATCTATGGTCATAACTCAATTTTGAGTATTAAGTACTCAATCTAGTGACACAGTAACTTTTGGACCAGCTGCTGATGTTAGGGAATTTTAAGTAAGAGTTTGTGAAGTAAACCCCTAGCACAGATGAAGTATATGCATACATGCAAGTTCTATTAGAATCCAGAGTCTAGACCACAAGAGAGCACTTCTCTTTACTGCACAACAAGATGTAGGAGTCTTAGCTGCTCTTCTGGGGTATTTCTGAAATGCATTCAATTTTTATCTGGTTTATTTTAATTGTTGCAGAAACACAATGCTAAATGCCTACTAGCAATACACCTTGGTTTAGTTCCCTGAATAGAGGGCAAAAATCAAGAAGCTTACAGAAACTGGCCAAAGCAAGTTTGCAGACATGACCTGAAAGCCATTCTGGTTGCTACACTGGTCAAAGTGCAATTCCATGTTAACTGTTAATAATTAAGTTTAGTGTATAAGGAAAAAAAAGCTGCACAATATTCACAGCTGCATTTCAGTTATTTACAGAAAGGTAACAAAATCTACTTATTCCCTCCATTTGCTCTTATTTATACATGAAGCTACAAGCACAATCCGAGTTCAAAACGAATTCAGAATCACTGATGGGGCAA
Source organism: Ceryle rudis (assembly GCA_033439905.1). Classification (NCBI taxonomy): domain Eukaryota; kingdom Metazoa; phylum Chordata; class Aves; order Coraciiformes; family Cerylidae; genus Ceryle; species Ceryle rudis. Next base: position 37,323 of record JAAGNO010028537.1, on the reverse strand, counting down.
GTACTTCCAATGCACTTTTTTTTAATAAATAAAGCATATACTTGAAAATTACTGTAAATTGTGGATGGCATGTACATTTATTTATACCACACTGTACACAAAGCACATGTATGATTGCAATAGGTTGACTAAATTTCAATCTATAATGAACTTGTAAGTTACAAGTTTTGAGGAGTATTAAGTGGACTTTATAGATAAATATCAAGTCATAAGTTCCTGATGTTTAAGTGTGTGATGACAAATCCCTCTCTGATAAATGCAAGCAAGTTTTACACAACTGTAAGTGTACACATTCTCTTGCAATGCAAACACAGTTTTTAAGTTGTCTGTTCTGACAAATAGATTTATCAGTAACTTGAACAACAGTTTTGTTGTCTCTTAACAATACATACACTTTGTAGCTTTTAATAAAACTGATACCTCCCTAGCACCTTGCACTGTACAAAATTTACACACGTAAGAGAAGACTCAACTTGCCTCTACCTAAAGTGCATGTGAAATCTAGAAAAGAGAAAATAGAGAAACCTTGGTTAGAACTGGGAGGACCTCTGGACTGTTGCGCTGGGATTACTGTACCGTTTCCCTCATAATACAGCCCTTAAGGTTCTACTCAGTGGCGTCCACTTCCACGCGAGAGAAAAAGTAATCAACCATCCTTGTCCCATATCTGCCGTATCTGGACAACAATTTATCTCTTAAGCCAAACAAGTAGGGCAAAGTCTTCCGAGATATGGCATGGAACACAAAAAATGGAAGCGTTATTCAATGTCAACTCTCTTGTCTCATCTGTCTGGTTTACTTTATCACAGGTAAGTGTTTGAGCAGCAGGACTTCTAAAGCTTTGAGGGAGGTTTAAAAAAATTGTCAGTTTATCTTATGTTCTAAGAATCAAATAAATACCATTAGCTTAACTGCTTATTTTAACATTCTTGTTAAACTTTGGAAATAAAGATGACAGTCACTTCATGATTTGAATTGGTTTTAGCCACACTTGAGAAGGAAGTGTTTCTTTTAATGGAATATTTCTACAATTTTACTTACTTACTCAGCTCTATCAAACATTTGCTTCTACAACCTGAATTTGGGCCAAATCTGGGGTGACAAGGTCTTACGAATACTACTTTGTCAAAACAGTTGTAGAGTGAGATATGCTGCTGGCAACCAAGTCACTGGGGAATCCACACAACCATCATCATAATTAGAAGCTTTAGCAACACTATCACTCCTTTTACATGCAAACCTGGAAGATACAGTTTCTCATTGCACAAATAATGCTAAATTGTCTTGAAAAGTCAAAGGAATTGGTTTATACATTTTGGAGTGTATGTTTAATGTGGAAATGTGTTGAGTAAAGAGTATTTTTGTTTAGCATCCTTCAGATTCTCTCTCCAGTTCACTTGGTAAAGCAGCTTCAGCACAACCCATCCTTAAGTCTTACGTTCTTCCACTGGAGATTTCCTCTCCTGTCTGCTAGGAGCAGTCTCTGGGTTGTAGGTTGTCAGCTACATGGTTTCGTCTCTGGATTGTGAGAGATTCAATTGTTTTATGTGCCTGTTCCAGTTGGATCTTTAAACCTTCATTGTCCGCCTTGAGAATATTTCTTTCCTGAACAAAAGAAATACAGAATGGTATTATATTTTTAATTTATTTGTTTCAGGACTGTCTGGGTGTATGTTTAAATTGACTAGCATAAATGTAAGTTGCTGTAGGTCTTATCAGTGGAACCATGAATTATTTGAATGTTTCCGTAGTCCTATCCTTTGCGTATACTCTTAAGACTTTACAGCAGCTGGTATCTGACAGTCATGTGCACAACCTGCATTTATCCACCTTCCACTGCTCCTCTCCTAACAGCAGTAATCTAGGGGAAACAAGAACACAGCTCACACTTGACTACTCTACTAATGCAGAAATAAAGGTACGATAATCTAAGACATGAATTTAGAACATCAGCTGCTGGTGAGGTCAGGTTTTGCTGAGGGAGTAAGGACAAGTGTTAAGTTGTGGGACTCACACAAATGGAACGTTTTAAAGAACCAGTTCTTACATCCACACTTTTCACCCTTGTCTATATTGAAGGTACTGTTGACTGAAAGAGACGTGGTCTGTACCACGTTCTTGCTAATTGTCTTAATCTGTCTAAATAAACCAATCATCTTTCCAAAAAATGAGCTCGCTTTATCACAGCAAAGGATACTTTGAAAGTTACGTTGATCATTCAAAGATCAGGCTATGGCTTTGTTGTTGGACTGTCTCCATGTTGGTCCTTCTCAGAATAGTTATAGTAATGAGTAAAGTATGAAAATAAGTCCCCCTTATCTGGAGCCATCCATCAGTCAGTTACAGTGCTGATCTTGTGATAGTCTCTTTAATTTGTCTGGAAAGGTGGTGTTTCTACAAACCTAAATTTGGGGCAAATCTGAGGTGACAGTCTTATAAATAGCTACTTTGTCAGAACACTTGTGTAGTAAGGTGAGCCACAGCTGGGCTGATGCAGGTGAAATCTAGCAAGAGGCAGCATGTCTGTTCACACAACAAAATTTCTTGGTGACTTTAAGTTATCAAAAAAAAAAAAGAAAAGAAATTCAGGGCTGTGTTACTCATTTTATGGACTAAAACCCTGTCCTAAGCGATTACATTCGTATTGCCTGTCACTTTTAAGAAGAACAGGGAGTGGTGTAATCATAACGAGGGCTTCAAAATGTATTCCCTAAGATCTTATACTAGTACTAAAATTTAAGGTTGAAGTGAAGCATTGCTAAAGTGGCTAAGAATTTGTGATGCCACTCGTGGATTTTTGTGGCAATTAATTACACTGGAGTAAGGTGACACCTTCCCACCCAGCCACTCCCCAACACCCTCCAATCACTTTATGGTACTATTGTGTAAAAAAAGAATTGTTTCATCATATATATGTACCTGCTCAAGTTCCTGGTATGACGGTTTACAGCTGTGATGTTCCTCCTTCATCTTCTGGCTGGAGTCCTTGTTTTCCCATTTAACATACGCCTTTTTGCGGCCTAGAATTGGGCTTGGACGTGGGGGTGGTGGAGTTGCCTGGAGATAAGGATTTTCTGGCATCCTATGTTCTTTCTTCTCTGTCTGTCTATGAGATACATCACCAGCCAGCAGTACAAGATCAGTCTGTGTACCTTTATGAACCACAGCTGGTTTCAGTCTTACTGAGATTTTCTGAGCTGAGGAACCCATGAGTATAATGGTTCGATCCTTGCTGTCTTCACTGTGTTCCACCACTTCTCCATTAGGAAATGTGAAAGGTCCTTCTTCTTGTCCTGTAGAGGATATATGGTAAATTGAGTCAAGATCTTACCCCAAGGAAAGGAAAAACACGAGACATACACATTAATTAAACATGATTTTAATTATTTTGCCCCGTCTCAGTAACATAAATATGGATCAATAAGAGGAAAACATGTACCATCAAGGTCAGCTGGAGAAAAACCTCTAGATGGCTAAAAAGTTTTATACAGACCATTGATCTTAGTGATTAGGTTGGAAGATTAAACCTAGGTGTTAGTTCAGCATTACCACAATGTGCAGTTCATCCACTTCAAAAAGGCAAAATAATGACTTTTTTTATTTTACACTGTTTTTGTAGAGGTCATCCTAAAATACTTCCAGTTTTGCAGTTAAAAGTAAAAACTGAGGAGGGTGGGGAACTCCCACAATGTTGTAAGCAACGGGCAAAAGAAGTGATTAAAGGATTTTAAAAAGACCTGTTTCAGGTAAAAAGTAATCTCTGTTCTTGGAAAGAAACCAAAATTAGACTGCATGTTCAAACACATGAGAGGAAAGAATGAAGTCAGTCCAATAGCTGATGCAGGCTCTGGAGAATTAAATGAGAATATGGATGAACAAATGAGGTTTACACCTTCAACCTAGACTTGAATTCTCATTCTTCAACATGACATAGCATTGAGAGGTACTACCTTCTGGCATACTGGGTGATGATGGAGCAACGTGCTACAGTTCAATCTGTGTAAGCATGACATCCCATGAGGTGGTTATTATGCAGTGTTGCAGCCATTGCAGGTGCAGTCATAGAGATGCACATGGTCAGTTATGAGAAATTGGCTGCACTGCTCCACATAAGTGCTACTAGGAAGCCTAAGGTGGAATCCAGCAATATGAGTCCTAAATACAATGTGAAAGATAGATTATTTGTGCACCACACATTGTGTGGTGTGACAAGAAATCTCCCAGAAAGCTTTTCCTATATATACAGACTAGAGCTAGCATAGTGTTACTTGGTACAGGCTCACCTACATCTGGTTCTAGTTTATATGTTGATAAAACACTGCTGTTAACTAACAAAACCTAAAACGATGCTGTATGACTTGGCTTTAAAAGAAAAAGGAGCAAAGAAAAGATTATCTAGAAATTTTCATCTTTCCAGTGTGATCTTGTCTCACCATGGAATTGCTCTTTGATTCCTACTGGGCAGAGGCTTGAAGCAAGAGCAGATGTTGGGCTGCTGTCTGCAACTGAAGTTTTGGGCCTTCTCTTACACTCTATCACAACCAGGTCTTTGCATTGCTTATGACAGTTCATTCCACAGTCTGTAAACAAAACAAAGTTTACATGATTCAGTGGCTCTGTTGTGGCATCTAAGATCAGCTCTCACACTGTGTTGCCTCCCCAGGAAACAAGAAAGTTTCTTTGGTGTTCTCTATATGCATTACCTGCACCAACATACATCTGGTAAACAGACCAATGGCATCCCTTTGCCACATGCATCTAAAACCTTTTCATTGTGAAAATCCAAAATAACAACATTCAGTTACAACAGTGTTCTAACTGTAGGGGTTGCAGAGAAAGCAGATACCTGTATGAGGAAGAGAAGTCCCCAAAATACATCTTGTGAATGCGCTGCACAGTTTTCAGAGTGTTGGTGTTTGCGACCATTGAAATAGAAGGATCTGTTCCCAAACCCTCTGAATTTGGTGATGTTTTGCAAAGGGTTAGAACTATCAGTTGTGAGTTCCTTCATCTTTGCATTTCTTCTAGACCATGTATCTGTCATGCTATTCTTGAATCAGTCTTCTCCTCCCCGAGAGGTCAGATTAAATAGGATCATAGCAATGGATCTCAGGATGATCAGGATTTTTTGTCATTTGCCATCAGTTATAGATTAAAATTAATGAAGTGTAAAGTACCTTACCTTTGCATCTGTACCCTTGTTTAATGACTCCCCATAGCTGAAATTCAAACAAACAGAAAGACCATGTATTAAACGTATTTCTCTGCACATTTGATACCTCCAGATATAAAAGTCCACTAAAAGCTCCACTTCTAAAATCTGAGCACCTGCAGACTATCTTGATTTTTCTACCCTTTTAATGGTAAGGTCCAAATAATAACTATTTACCTCTTTAGCATAAGATAAACAGAATATTTTATGTATGTTCCTCAGTCACAAACAAAATACCTTGATGAATACATCAGCAGATCGGACAGCCCCCAGAGAACTTGTGGAGCTAGAGTAGATGGAGAATTCTCCCTCAGCACCCTTGTTTGATCCCAGATAAACTGTGGATTGGTAGGACAGTCAGTTTTACTAAATCTTTCTGTGGCATAGGCAGGGGGCACATCATGTCTGTACCAGGACATGGAGTGGAAGGCTCTGGATTTGGACATCTTACCTGAGGCTGCGTTTGGTGACACAACCGACCACCACAAGGTAGCAGCCATGTTTAAACAGGTAACAGTAGTCCAAACAGGGGTGTAGAGGGTACCTTAAATAGTTACACAGGCAGAAGCCTAGTGTTGTACATAGTTTCACTGGTAGAGATCCATTTCGGTATATGGCACATGGTGATTATGAGATTAAAAAAAGACACTATTCCAAACAATGTTAACATAATTTACTAAAAAGTAATCTTACAAATCCAGCACAGTTGTCGCAGAAAGTAGGCCTTAAGTAAGTAGTCTCTTGGAAGTTGTGAGCAAAGCCTAGTCCTAATTTGGAATAGATTGAGCTTGCCCTCATAAAGTAAGCAGTTATTTCATCTCTGCTAATCAGACCTTCCCTGAAAATAAACAAGACAAGTTGTTTGTGAGACATACATTTTCTTAAAAGCATAAGGAGAATTAAACATATTTTTCTTCACAATTTATAGTTGTAATAGTTTCATGAGCCAAAAACTACAGTGATCTCAGTAACCTTGACAATGGCTCCCAATATTTACAGAAGCTTATTTACACATTTAAAATGCAGCCTGTAACAATAAATGAATACCTGCATATGTGATGCAACCTTAAAACTACTTCATAGAAAACCTCTGAATAATCATGACTGCATTTTTCCATGCTTTAATATGTTAAGCCAATTTTCTGGTTTTGAGGGACAGGTTGATCTTAGGAAAGTTCTTTAGTACTATATACTGAATATCATTAAAAAAATATATTTCTCCTTCTATTATCTTTTCTTCCTCCTACATCAGCCTGGTTACCACTGCTGTAAGCTCATGGGGACGTCATTCACAAGAGATTTAGAAGATTCTTTTATCATTTATGTTTTCACTTCTATGTGTGAGTGAAGAGGATGATTTTACCACCTTCATGATAGAAATATAATGTAAACATAAAAACATCTCCCAAAATAGATGCTACAAAGATGATAAGTAGAACTAGGTACTCACCAGTCCTTAGCCATTACACAAAATGAGAATGGAAAACTGGCAGCTATCTTTTCAAATTCTTCCTGGGAAATGTATCCATCCTGATCATGGTCATAGTTTTTGAAGACAGACTGGAAGATAATAGGAGAATAGTTTGTAACAAGGATAGGCTGAATTACCACTTTAGAAAGTCTCCACAATATTTACAGATTTCCTCTCCCACTTCCTCTCCTTATCTATTAAACAATGTAACAGTCTAACTGCTATTTTTGGTTTGAGACTAAAGCAGCATTATGATTTCTTGCATTTCTTTCTACTATGATTTGTAGCAAAATGTAGATAAATCAACATAGGCCAGACTAAATGCTTCATTACGCAACGTTCTTTTACAACAACAGTTCTTTTTCAGTTTTGCTTTACGATCATTATGTCCAGCCCTATACATACAACTTGTACTAATGCTTTCAATTAGTGATGATCTCTGTAGCCAAATCAGTGTAGCTGCCTAGCTTATTTCATCGGGTTAATGTTACGTGAAAAGTAGTTAGACTGGTCACATAGACACCTATTTCCACCTGTGGAAAGACATTACTGCTTGTCTCTGACCCTAAGGCAAGAAGCCCACCTAAGCCAAATGTAGAAATATATTACAAAACAGCATGTATCAAAGGACACCTACTAAACATTATAAGTGTTTAGTAGGAAAAGAGATGAAGCAGGGATGCAAAAATGAACTCTTTACCTCTCCCATCAGTTTTGGAATCTATAACCTGAGCTTACTTGATGGCTTCCAGTAAAATGGGTGACGCAAAAGAGAGAAAAAGCAATGGCTGCTAGTAACAAAGCCATTGAGAGGCCAACTTTCAGACTCCACCAATAACATGAATTTGGAGACCCTGGTAGAAATGGTCTCCCTGGCTTCTAGGAAGAGTGACTCTGGAAGTATGCAAACCAGCATTCACACTCCCTGCTGGCTCCTCAGCCATTTAGGAGCTGTCCACCCATGCCTTACAGGCTGCTGCTGATATTTACAGCTAGGCAGATTATCTATTTGTGAGCACAGAGGTGCTTACAAACTCAGCACAGCTTTGAATGCATCCAGTATTTTTTCCCTTCTTTGTATCTTCTCAGATCTAGAGATTACGGCTATGACTGATACATAAAAAGAAGAAATCAGGCAAAGATACCAGGAGGCCTATGTGGTTGAACAAGGAACTCCTGTCCAAAATCAAACACAAATGGGGAATCCAAAGAGTGGAAGAAAGGACAGATAACCCAGGATGACTACAGGGAGATTGTTCATGAAACCAGAAACCAGGTTAGAAAAGCTAAAGCCCTGATGGAGTCAAACCTGGCCAGAGACATTAAAACCAACAGGGCTGGAGCACCTCTGCTACAAGGATAGGCTGAGGCAGCTGGAATTGTTCAGCCTGGAGAAGACTCCTAGGGGGACCTTATAACTGCCTTCCAATAGCTGAAGGGATCCTACAGGAAGGCTGGAGAGGGACTCTTCACAAGAGTGTCCAGTGATAGGATGAGGGTAAATGGTTTTAAACTGAAGGAAATTAGGTTTAGATTGGATCTTAGGAAAAAGTTCTTCAGTACGAGGGTGGTGAGACTCTGGAATAGATTGCCCAGAAGGGTTGTGGGTGCTCCCTCCCCTGGAGGTGTTCAAGGCCAGACTGGATGACGCCTTGAGCAACCTAGTCTAGTTGAGAGGCATCCCTGCCCATGATGGGAAGGTTGGATTAGATGACCTCTAAGGTCCCTTCCAGCTTAAGCCATTCTATGACAATGTAAATGGGCCAACCATACTTACATCTACCATCCTCTGAACATGTTTGCTGATGGTTTTTGGATCAGGTTTTGGAGCTACTCCTGAGGCCCAGTCTGCAACTACTGGTGGTCTGGAAGGTGTCAAAGGCTAGAACAAATTGAATGGAACTTCATTAGTACCACATGGAAAGCTTTTCAGTATTATTCTTCTTTTGTTTTTGACAGTGGACTACGTGATACAGGAGTGCAGAAATGGCCTGTTGGGCCCAACATCATACTTTTGATGATTATGTGGTAATTCAGAGGAAGCTCGTCCCTGAATTGTCCAAAATATGGGTCATTCCTTAAGCTGTCACAGTTCACCAACAGCCCTGTAAATTCAACACCTTTTCAATATTTATAAAACAAACAAAACTGCAATATAACACTCACGGTGCTCATGACTGAACCACATAAGAATTCTTCATTTAAAAGAATCAGTATCAATCACCAAGATTGAGCCCAGTGCCATGCCTCAACAACAGTATCTTCAATTATATTTGTGTTCATATTATAAAACCTTCCATACAGCTTAGGCTTCATCATCAACCAAACAATTTATGCTTGAATAGATTTTGCTCAATCTATAAATCTAAAAATATTTCAATTTAGCATTAAAAAAAAAAAAGTGAGGGATAAAACTTACATTACTCATTTAAAAAAAATATTAAGAATTTCTAAAGGCTCTTACAGCAGCTCGGTGGCTTCGTGGCTCTCGTGCATATGAAAGTTCATAGATTTCATCTTCTGTGTAGTAAAGATCAAGGGACAGCTGAAAACAAACATAACATTAATTTAATCACAAACCACTCACTATTACTTGATGAACTTGTTCCTGGCATGCATTAGTATTTTTGGGTGGATCAATTTTTAATTTAGGTTACAGCTATTAAAAATGCACTTGAGCTGCACAGGTGTTCACAGCATTTTGAAATGGATACATTTCTAAATTTCAGTTAGTTGCCATTATCCGGAAATTCGTAACGTTAGAGAGCTACAGTCATTAGCACAGCAACTGACCACAGGCATAATTAGCAGTCAGTTAATATGAAACCTGAAAAAGACTGTTACTCCCATAACATCCAAGTGGTCTGACATGCAACTAAGCACAAAAGTTCTGTTCCAATGAAACTGTCCATCAACTCAAATTCCCAGAAAACTCTTGCTTAAACAAGTCATACTTATCTAATCCAGATGTGATCCTCTTGATCATGAAGAAATATATGATAAGGATAAAAGATGGACTTGAATATATTCAGTGAGACCCTCTAGCTGTCAACAGCAGTTATGTAAAGCGAGTAAATAAAGGACAAAACCCAAACCTCCAAATGTTATAATATTTCTATGAATTATTTACTTATGTATATAATTACTAATACCTCTTCAAACTGATTTGTGTCTGCTAATGGGAGAGCATATGACTGAAGGAAACAGAAGGAGGAGAAAGACTGTTGGATAAATCAGGGAACAAACAGGGAACTTGTGTTCCCTGCAATATTAGCAGATTAGAAGCTCCTGCTTTGAAGCCAGAAATGCAGTATTTCTTTGAATTTATGTCCTACTTGCATGGCATTGGGGCCGAAATTCTACATATTTGTAACAGCCATTTTTATAAAAGTTTGTGGGGAAAATAAATAAATAAATAAGGTGGGGACGACAACTTACTATAATTTGAGACAAAACATTTAAAACATTCAGCAGGAAGAAGTTCACCACTTTACATAGCTCTGTTTCAGGTCCTGGGCATATGTGCTTCATTTCACACGAGTGCTTCCAGAGAGACCAAATAACCTCAAGCACATAAGCATTTTTATCTATTAGCTCTGCTGAAACAGGGCTTGTAACGAGAAAGTGGAAGCAGCCTATCCAGTTTTCACAGCTGAGGTACTTGTTGTTAAGGACAAACACAACTGAGAAACAAGAAAGGTAGAGTTACTATTTTAATAAAAGGTAGTATTCTAACTTACTAGGAGAAGCTAAAACAATTGTTGTGACCTACCTCCTAGGTAGCATCAATTTTGTTAGTAATATGGCACCAACTAGGTATGACTGGAAGAGTAATACAACTCTATTTCACTAACATTTATGTCAGCTTTTTTAGTACCAGAAGAAACTTGGCTAGAAATGTGATATGTTTAATCCCGCACATCTTGAGGGACAGAAAGTTTGTGTGTTCAACTCAAGGAAGATTTGTATGCAATCTTCTGCCTCCAAGGTTCATCTAAGGAAGATTTCTACCTTTCTCCCTATTCAGGCTTAACCAACAGCGGATCCAGAGCACTTCCTTAGTGAAAGTACAGAGAATACTATATACTACTATAGCAAAGCAGCACTAAACATTTCTTTCCCTTATAGAAATAATTGGAAGCATACTGCTGAACTGGCAGCTCTACTCTACCCTAGCTGCCAGGCAAATCAGTATCCCTAACTTTTTCTCTCCTTCTATTATTATATGTTTCCATAAGGGGAAAAAATAATTTTACAATACTATGTATTTATAATTAATGGTGTCCTCTACTTAGTGGTTTGAGAGGGATATAAAATGAGTTTTTAAATGGAGGTATTTATCTCATCTAACAGACTTACTGTAAGCAAATGAACAAGGTCCATATTGGCCTCCAGCGGAAGTGGCATTTCCTGGAGTTGTATCAGCTCATTTATGTGGTTATACAGAGAGTATAGTTTGTATATGTTAATTTTTTTGTCCTCTAAGTAGTCTGGCATGCCCTCATGAAGTGATATCAAGTCCTTCAGGTGGACCCCAAGGATTGGGATCTTAAAGTTACTGCACTCATTATAGGCACGTCGGTAACTATCGTAATTTCTGTAAGATGAAAGCAGTTCTGTCATTTCATTAAACACCTAAAAATAAAAAGAAAACAAAAAGTCAAAATTGATTACTGTTTTTGTTTTGGTCATACAGGACAAGAATTTCCCATATTAAAGGGTTTACTCACAATGACTCGTGAAATGGATTTTAAGACTTTAGGCTTCAAATGAAATCTAGATATTCACCTCATCTAATTTAACTATCTAAAATATGTAATTATAGATAGTTAATGTATATTCTAATCTATAATGCTGGTCTTCCTACATTCCCTGTTTAGTCAAAGAAAAGCAATAGGATCCTATCAAGGGGATGTGCATGCAGTTAATGCACAAACTCTCTGACCTTCATAAAAGCAACCAACTTCATCTTAAAATGAGGAATACACTTCTCTTGGCTTCTAGGTCACCAGCTGTAAAGTCCTGCCAGAGAAACCTTATGCTGTGCTATGGTCCCATCACAGTATGACTAGAACTCCTACTACAGCTCAAGGTGGCACGTCTGTGTTTGGTTTGGTTTTTTCTTTCCATGGAAATGAAGAAATGATATACTGGACTTGTAAAGGCCAAATGAATCTTAAGTCTAGCAGCATAAATATTTCCCTTGTTTAAAATATACAGGTACACAGCTAACATTTAAGGTTATAAAATCAATGGACCAATGTTTTCTTGTGGAAGCTCCTGTCTAATCCCTTCATTTTTAATCTTCACAAACAGTTCCTTATAATTAAAGTGCGTTCTCAAGTCACTAAGTACCAGCCTTCTTCTGCTTTCTATTAGCGCTCGTATACAATTTCTTTGATGCATAAAGTTATTCAAATGATGGACACACATGCAGTCCACTGCTCATAACAGCAAAATCTGTGTAACAACATGCTTCTAAAGCTTTCTAATTGGTTTTACAGATCCTGAGAGCTGCAACCATTATCAGTGGGAGGTATACTTCTGGTCTATTCTCCAGGTATGTACTGTTCATTCAATATGATCATACTATGATCAAAGCAGGTTCATTAGATAGCAATACAAAATCTTTCAGGCCCCAAACAAGGTAAAATAATAAAGCATATTAATATCTTAAGAAAAAGTCTCTTATGAATTCATTTCAATGCTAAAAAATATGCTTTCCTCCACAGTTTTAGTAGCCAGAATCTCAGCAAAAAAATATATCACAAGAATTTAACTGGAAATTACAACTGATTCCTAATGTTCCACTGTATTACAATGTGTGTGTATTAGGGCTAAGTTTGTTCAAGTCTTAACTAGGTAAAATCTATCAAAGGGAAAGATCAGATGAGCAAAACCAGTGTTTTCAGTTTTAAACTCAAAATGCAGAGCTCTGTGCTAGCATTTCATAGAGTCAGGATTGTCAGTGTTGCTATGGATGACAATAGTTTTGTTCTCAAAGGTTCCAGTGCTCTATTTTTGTATTTGAATCCTATTCTGTGCTACTGCATATAAATGAAAATTCAGCTTGTTGCATTAAAACAGAAACTTTAGAGAAGCTACACAAATCTTGAAGAAAGGTGGCATTGGAAGTGTAGGAGCAACTGGTGTTGTAGAGATGAAATGAGAAAGAAAAACCCTCCAAAACCAAAGGAAGTCTTCCTCTTTCTTTTTTTTCTCTTTTTCTCTCCATCTTATCCAATTAAGTAATGTTGGGTTTTGTGTGTGCAATGACAAAAAGAAGTTAAAGGTTATCTTATTTGTAAAATCTAGAGGAGCAATACCCACCTTAATCACATCATGAGGAACACAAGAACTTGTTTCCTTGAGTCTGGAAATGGAACTGTGACAGAGACCTCCTATCACTGCCATTAATGTATTGAAATTCTGCAGCTGGTGGAGCTTCTGTGTTGACAAAAAAAATCAGTATTTATTATTTAAAGGTTCAAGTTGTTCCACATGCACATCCAAATTCTACATTTCCTCTAATGTCTTAAGTTTTGTGCCACTATCCATTTGACTTCATTGATTTTGTTAATAAGCTGTGATTTTATTGCATGTAACATATTTATTCTACTATTAAATCAGATATTAGTTCTGCAGATACAATAAGTCTTTGAAGTACTTTCTCAGTACTTCTTCCTCTTCCTACAGTCTACAACAACTAGGAAACACTGCCTATTACATTGGTTATAACTGCAGTTGAATTAGTAATCAAAGAATACCAATAGGACCATAGCTCTGCTTCTATCCAGTAAAACATATCTGGTAGAAATGCTTCTAATAACAGCCAAAGGCATGACAGTGCTTCATGCTTTGGAAAGGTATGCAGTCACAAATTGGAATGTCACCAGCTAATTCAAAAGCTAGTCTAGCTTTATAGTGAAAACAATTTCTTCAGAATGGATATGAGAAAGTCATGGTGCCATGACACTGAATAATATCTGAATACTTAGTATGAAGCCACAGGATACACGTATGAACCAGGAAACCAGTGCAAACACTCCCAGCTGACCTTACTGTCATAGCTTGGGAAGAGCAGCTAAAGGGCTCTATCACAGAAAGACAAAATAAACACCACGCATGTCAAAATTTAACTGACCTGTGCAACATGAATGAACTTGATGAACACTTCAGCCCGAAGCTGTGGGGTTGGTCTGCTGAGAACCATTAGTTGCACCCATTGAGAGATACCATTGCAGAGAGCAATTGATCTTTCCATTGTTGGATTCTCCTTCACACAACTATTCACAATGTAATTCTGATAATCTGAAAACTTAAAAAAAAAACCAAATCAAGTGTAAATGAAAACTCACCTACAGTTTCATACACCTCATGATCTGTCTGCAGATACAGGTCTGCTTTTCAAATGAAATATACAAGATATTTTACACCTTAAATATCCACAAGACTGAAATCTCTCTGTTTGTTTCTTGCTCTCCTTCTCTCACTTCCTGTCCACTTTTCAACTTCTTTCATTTAATAAAAACTATTAATGCTTCAAAAAGCAGATATGACAGCAGACATCTCTGGATTTGTTCTCATTAAATTAAGAATGGAACATTAACAGTCATAAGTAGAGCTGAGTAGTCTCTGAGATTACATAGTAGTTACTTGCAATTATTGTTTGAATATTGAACCGCAGCCAGATTTGGCTGGATCTTAAAATTTAAGCAGATACTTTATACCAATAGGTATTTTTTCAGTACTGACTACATAATTACAGACTTCATAGCAGTTTCAGTATAATTATGAATCAGTTTGATTAGTTTATATTTTGTTCTCATCAGAAAAGAGGTTTTTTAAAATGCTGAACAAATTTATACCTAACATACCATTAAAAGTTTCAAAATAATTTTGGTGCAAGAATTTATTAACAAGGTCAGCTGTAACAAGGCTGCTAGTGGCAGACACAGTAAGGAAGTCCAGGTACTTAAATAATGCAAGAGTCTGGTACTGCAATGACTAACTTAAGAGCCTCAACAGGAAAGCAGAAACCAAATTCTTACAGAGTGTAGTCTCCATGTACTTTATAACTATAAATTAAAGTGGTTTCCAAGCACCGGCATATATGCAACCATTACCCTGTGAACACCACTCCCTGCATTTTTCTTTGCTGCAAGATACACGGTGACTGGTGGAAGGTTTTGCTGTGTGCTGTCTATGTTGAGGGGCTCAAGTATTCCTTTCTGACTTTCAAATGACTGAACCTATAGGTAGTTATTCCAGGGACTGGTAACACAGCTGGTAATTTGCAGCCTCTCTCCCAGTATATGCTGCCATGTTAAGAGTAACAAAAGGATTCTGTGGCTTAGCAAATTATAAACACATTCTACAAAGAGTTAATGAATGTCGCTATTTATTAATTACACAGTATTTTCTGATCTCAGGACTTGGTAAACTCAATTAATACCAAAACATATGCAGGCAGCCTGCACATAAAATGTAAATAAGTAACTGCTGGGACTCTATGACACATCTGACACTCTGACTATAATCATACCTGTAGTGCTCATTAATCATTAATTACTTTGCACAGAGCTTTAAAATGTTAAGTGTTATATAAGCTTTGCACATTATTACTGCCTACAGGCAGCAATCTGTGCATGACTTTGGTTCTATAGCTTTTTGAATTTAACATGAAACATGAAAAGCCACGTACTGTCAGCTTAAAATAAAATACATTAACACATGACTGTGAAACCTTCCACAATCTATTGAGAGCCCTTTTTCTTGCAAGACTTCATCTTCAAATTATAGTGTTAAATATATATATATAAATTAAATAATCAAAACAAAAAAAAGCCTAGAAAACACACTTTGCTTTCTCTGTTATCATCACACTGACTTTGCAACCATCTTACATTTTGGTCCCTAATGGTCACGTTTTTTTTCTCCTGTGTGAGCTGTACCAGGTTTGAATAGAAGTAGCTGTAGCATACAAAGTGAAACCAAGGTGCACAGGGAAGTTAGCATCAAGTTAGTATCTTATCAGCTACCAACATAGCCAAGAAAACAAATTCAGTGAAAGAAAATATAAATGAGAAGAATCCTTAAAAATCCTGTCTACTTGAAAGCTTGTTTAATAAAACATTTTAAACCTCCCTTACATTAAAAAAAAAAAAAACAAACAACTTTTCTCAAATGCTTTTTTATCCCTAGTCTTTATTTTGTTAGGCACAATCAAAAATGGCAAGCAGAGTCCAGTGGACATCTTCTATACAGACAGTCCATTAGTCACTGCACAAGAATGCTGCACTGTTTCCTACAGCCACAGGAGGTTCTCTTTCTAGGAGAGTATTCCAAGTTTTCTCCATCGCATTTCAGTCTGATTATTGATTTAACAAAGGAGGCTGCTTTTTCTTCTGCTCAGTGACACAACTTGTTCTAATAGAGATTATTTGGAAGAAGATCAAATGGTTTATTCCTCTTCCAATGGACCTTGCCTGACTCCGTTCCACAGTTGCTTAAAAGGTTCACTCTCCCTTATGACTGAAGCAAAAGGGTATGTATTCAGAATAGGTACCACTAGTCACCTTCAACACTAGTAAAACAAAAAGAGCCTAGGCACAGTTTCAGCTTGTCCAACAGCTTGTACTGCAGGGTTAATCTTGTTAACACTACCTTTCTCCCATCTTTTCTACACCCTTCCCACCCTTGTTTTAAATAAATAGATACATAATCACTTACTGATATTCTTCTGAAAGACTTAAATTCAAGATAGGTAAGATGGTCTGACAGCTCCTCTGGCTCAAGGTGATCGAAAAGAAGCGAGACTTTCCGTTTCTTACTGGTGTTGGTCTTTACACGCTGTGTCAGCTTTCTAGACCAATCCCTAGAATTTCTTTTAAACAAATTTTAAAACATAATTACCCTCTTTCCATATATAAAGTGCATCCCAATTTCTGCTCTGCTTTTGGCCGTGCATTTCCAAGTATTAATTGACACTATTACACAGTCCCACTGAACTATCTTACTCTAATACAAGAAGGAAGGTTCTCTTCCCAAGAAGGAACTATGTGGTGTATAGCTGCAGGATTTATTTGTAACACAACAGGTAATTTCGTAACTAAAATCACATAAAATAGTACCAGGAGTTTGACAATGTAATGAACTACATCTTCTCATCTTTGGTGTTAAAAATATAGACACTTTTTTTTTTTTTTTTACCTCATCTGTTACCCAATCAAAATGTATTGTCCTTTCTCATTGACTTAAAGTGATCTTTCAAAATCATTAGGACTTTACAAATAGAATTTCTAAGTTCCCTGAACAGAGTAAAATTTATGTAGCACAGAGAATCAGCACGAAGTCTACATAGCAACTCAACCTAAGCCATTCTTGAAAGGCATTCTGTTCCTGTGTGTAATATATATTTCATCCATAATGAGGTATAAACTCTTCTAAGGATAGATAACATATTAAAATTAACTAACTACAGGACTATTATCCTGCTATGCTGGAGAGATATTATATTTGAATAAAGGAAATTCAGAGCAAAAGTTTGTTTTGCAAGTATATTGAGACTTTGGCACTCACATTTGAGTTGTGTCAATTAGGCGGCAATGTAACTCTTCACCATTAGCTTTAACCAGTTCTTGAAATTCCTCCATAGTTGTGCATAGTTTAGAGTCCATTTTGAACATAACCCAGAACTCTGTAATCCAATACCTATTGCACATTGAAAATACAGAAACACAAAAATAAAGGGTTTGCTCTAAGATCAGTAAGGCTGAAATTTAGACAGTTGTTCCTGTTTATGAGTTATCTTTCTTCTTGATCAACTTCAGGAGATTAGTCTTGCTTTCAGATGCTTTTGCTAGGCTACCTTGGCTTTATCAAAACTCAAAATTTCAAGATTAAAAATGAATTAGAAGCTGTCTGGCTTAAGTGCTGTATAGAATTATATTACATGTATGTTTGGAATAAAGTCAATATTAAAATTTCTAGTTTCACATTATGTCTAGGTAATATGCATGCTGATTTTTTTCTTTATGAGCATCTAGATCATTTTATATATACCTATAAAACTTGAATTTATTTCATCTGGGCATCAAAAAAAAATGCACTATGCTAGTCAGAATTTTAATAATTAACTGAAAAAAATTACTAATTAAATATATTTAGTAGTTTACAGGTGATTCATTCTCACATGTGCAACATATTTTCACAGAACTACTATCAGAGTTGCCTCTTTTTTTTTTTCTCTTCTGTTTTCTTCAAGATAGCAAAGTTTACTATTTTTAATTTAAAAAATAAATTGTGATCCAGGATCATTCCAGGTGACTAAGTAGAATTACTAAGGAGGATAACCTACTGAAAACAACAGAGGTTTGCAAAAAAAAAAAAAAGAGCTGTGATATCCCACTTCATTTTTTTTTTTAAACAGACCTATATTAGACATAATGCAACCACTTCCTGAGAATTGTCAATTTTTGCTGATGTTTAAGATACAGATTCATACAAACTCAGTTCAAAACTGTGACCCAGCAAGACAGGCACTGACTCCAGTGGATCTTCATAAATCCAGTTCGTCCTTTCTGTGCAAAGCTGCTAAAGTGAACCCTGAAAACCTGAAGCAGTGTACGTGTGTCTCTATTTAACATCAGCTTAACATATGCAAAAGCATTCTTATGTATGTATAGCACATGGAATAGCTGCAGGCTAATAGTTACCAAGCGAAAATATTCCTACCTCACAAAATAGCAGATCTTTACACACAGCATAGAAGATTTATTTTCTAAAGCATTAAGATAGGTAGAAAACTGTTAAGGAAAACCACATTCATCATGTACGATATGAAATGTAATATGCCTGATACTTCCCTACTTGTAAGCAATAGGAATCATTCTACTGATGGCATACAATATCAGATTAAGGTTTTACATGAGCATATACAAAGTACATCCCAAGATTGTTAGTAAAAGTTTATTGTAAATATGACTACTACAAGTAGTACTGATGTGGCCATCCAAGTACTAAGTAAAGTAGTGAAACAATTCTGCTTTCTACACGTTTCTTTGCAACATTTCTTAATTTCTAATAAAACTCATGCACTTGCACATCTCGCTAAAATTTGAAACAGTAATACCAAATTTATCAATTACTATTTTTATAAAGAAATACTTTTCTGTTAATTTTGATTCACTAGAGCTTTAAAAAAAAAAAAAAAAAGATGCTATTTACTTTTAAACATAAATTGTATATACAATGGTGGAGAAAAATGTGAAATGCCTCTCCTTATAACCTCACTTTTTAACTATGCAACAGTTTTGATTTGACTTGCTGTGATAACTGGCGAGAAACACCTACATTTTTGGTCTATTATCTCTATAATATGTTTTGATATTGTAGCCAATGTCTTCTGTAGTCATGGAAAATCCATTTGGAAACTGTATTATGAATACCTTGATTCTTCTGCAGCAGATTACACACGTATATTCAATACTAAAAAACATAATTTAATGAAAATACCTTGTGGATGCTCCCACAATCTGATTAAAATTAACTGCAGCCTAAATCTACTGCAACTAAGGGGACATGCCATCCACAATTTAAGCACCTGCATTAAGTGCTTAAATTAGGCTGACTATAGAACTAGTGAAGTCTGAATAATTTCCCAAATATTTTGAAGAGCCCCAAACTGAATGTCTGAAGTTAGATGGCTTACAAATCACCCATAAACATCTAAAAATCACTCATGCAATTTAGGGGATGGAAAATGGTGAAACTGGGACATTTGCAAGGTTTTTCAAAATACAAGAGCCCAAGCTATCTAAACCATTCAAAACTTTCCTTACCTTTCAATGTCTTTACCAGGAGCTAGCTATACACTGAGTCAAAACCCAAGCTTGCAAAATGTCCAAGTCTGATGAAAGTTTGAACCACTTTTCTGTCTATAGAAAATGTTACTTTTCAGAAACATGCAAGCAATTACTCTCTTCCATTTTCAAAGAGAACATAAGCCTAAATTACATTTAATGTTAAACTACAGGTGTAGCTTAGCACACTTGATCTAACACTTGTGGTTAGAGAAACAGTAGTACA
Organism: Ceryle rudis; assembly: GCA_033439905.1. Lineage (NCBI taxonomy): Eukaryota > Metazoa > Chordata > Aves > Coraciiformes > Cerylidae > Ceryle > Ceryle rudis. The sequence goes on along the minus strand of JAAGNO010028537.1, from coordinate 17,551 downwards.
GTCAGAATCCAACACTACAGTAAAGCTCTGCTTTTAAAAGCTATCAAGATACAGAGTTTGCAGGAAGGAAGGCTTATCCAAATTAAATTCCACCAAAATTGGCTAGAGATTCTTAGCATGTCAGGTCTACTTCCTCTACTGTGCTCATCTAATGAGGAATAAACATTCTGTAAAGCTATGAATTATTATATTCCACAAGATATGTGGTAATATATTCCACAATTTTAAATTCCTAAGAAAGGCTAGTACTGCCAATATGATCTAGTAGCTTCATTGTCAAAAATTTAATGAGCCAGAATCACACATGTATGAGTCCAGGCAGTCACCACAAAACAGGAACAAGTAGGAAGGAAAAGCTTGTGATTTACTTTAGTGCATTGTAATTTGAAGTATGTGAGTGAGAAATAATACTTGTTGAAAAATTTAATCTCCAGATGATACAATCAGAATATTTTCAAAAATTACACTTTTGTTCTTTGCTCTTCTGCTTGTGTGGAAAACAAAGAGAGAAAGGCATCTGAAACTTAGACCCAGGTTCACAGTACTTAACTTAGATGCCTACATTAATCTAACACCTGCTAGATATTCCCTCCATGGCCAATGGAGGATGATTTATCCTACTTAAAATCTATACTGGAGTTTCACCTTTTTCTCTGTGAATAATAAGCTAAAACAGACAGACAAAAACCCCCAACCCTAAACCAAACAAAGCCACACTATATAACAGCAAAACCAACAACAACAAATCAAAAAAACCCAAACAAAACAGTAAAGAACAAGTATGTTGTTTAACTAGTGGAACAGTAACACACCTACATATTAAATATCCTCTACTTACCCATTTCAAAGTTGTCAAGTTATCTAATATTACCTTAGCAACAGGTGGATATTACAAAGGATATAGATCAATGAGTTTCTGGAGCATGTCTGCAGAGGAGATGATAAACTGATGCATGGCCAGAATTATCTTTAGCAGCTGGTTATTTTGATATGCATTTCCTTCTAAATCTAAAAACAACAGAAAACAAACAAAGAAAAAAGAAAAAAGGAGTATTAATATTTAAATCTTGGTATACCTTGGTCAACAACTTGCAAGAGGCGTTTTCAGAATACTAATTCTAAGCAGGCATCTTCACCTATGCTATTTCAAAGATAGAAGTAACTTAATAACTTAGGAAGTGCATAGTTTTCCCAGTGAGAGCTATATAACAACTATTTCACTGTTAAAATTTGGAAGGTCCTTACCAATAAGAAAATTTTAAAAAATTTGCAAAATAAAAAGGCAAGAAAAAAAAGCAGCTGTGTCTCAAAAGCACTCCAAATATCCAGTTGATTGATCTCAGACCAGCAACGGATTTAAATGCTTAGCTTTAGGCAGATGAGTATCAATTTTGAAACAAATTAAAAGAACTGCAGAGCCAGAGAATTCAGTTACTGATCCATACCAGTCACTCAGTCAGTGGCACAATTGAACTTAACAAACAGAATGGTCATATTTTTAAATGTTTGTGTGGCTTTCTGTACAGCTGACACACATAACACTAAAGTATACTTACAGGTCAACATCTTTACCTAGATGTGCATGGGAAAAGATGCAACATAATGCAGAAGCCCAGAGGTTAAACTATGCATAGGTGGTGGACTAAATGTCCTAACACGTTTCCTTGAACTATGTGTTACAATATTTTCACTTGAAGAAGATTTTTAGACATCTATCTTCTGAGTCTTGTGGGTTTTTTTTTTTTCCACATTCAGAAAAGATCAAAGACATCAAACATAGCAGAATGTTTAAAAAAAGTTTCCAATTCTGTAACAAGCACAGTAGTGGAAGTGTTTGTAAATATTAAAGAGAAAATGTTTTTTCTACAGCCTGCATGAGAGAATTGGTAGGTTAAGCTGGTATTAGACACTCTGCACAAGAGAAAATTTAGCTTTTTGACTAAATACATTGTACTCTATGAGGATAAATGTAGTTATCACTTAAAATAGCAATAACAAGAACAATAAACAGAAGCAATGCACAATAAAGTGAAATGGAAGAGGTAGGTGAAATGGCAAATTTGCAGCATGTGAAATGGCATGTACTACTAGAGGGGGAAAACCCCCACGTTTTTAAGTTGCACAACGCCAAAAAGGAACATTAAACTTAGTCCACTTGCAAAACAATATAATCCATGTTAGTAATTGAGCAAGAGTTTCCGTGCCCTTCTACAGGAAGGTACCAAATGTGAAAAGTGAACCACAGACCCCTTTCCTTTTGAATTGGATCTTTGGTAGAACTAATAAAGCCTGATTTTCTCTAGATCTGTCTCCTCTATTCTTCACAATAGTCCTATTCGTGCCCTTTATCACTATACTATCCCCTGAAAGTCTTTTCCTTCTCTTCCCCACAACAATGCCATAACTCCTCATTCATGCTTATATCTATTAGCTACAAAAAAGCAACAGATATTATGGTCAAACCCAGTCTGACTGGCCAAATAGCAAATCAAATCAAACCAATGCTGGGCTCACACAGCCGCTCCTACACCAATGTGGGAACCGATCTGGATGTCTCTCCTCTTCTACAAAAGCAATTATTTTAAGATTCCTGTATTTCCATCAAATTTAGTTTATGCTGCCAGACAGGCTGACTCTTATTTCATGCAGAGTAGGTGGAGTTTAGTAGGAAAGTGACTCAGAGTGACCTAGATCTGTAGCTTACGAGTTAAGTTATTGTTTCATCTGACTGCTTGAAGCCCTGAAAGCAAAGGACATGCTAGGTATCATATACCCTATGTAGGTAACTTAATTCTTCCACTAAAAGCATAGTCAGTTTGGAGGAAACTCAACACAATAAACAGTCTTGATGTATCTTAGTACAGCCAGTCTCTCATGCAAGTCAAGCAGAAAAATCCTGATCAGTAAATTCTGGCAGAGCCTCTGTGAACATGCAGCAACCCACTCAGCACTATCAAGCCCAGAATGAGAACTTTCATGCATCAGGTGATCTTCAACACTGAACATGAGAGGCCATTTTCTGAATCTACCTTCTATAGTTAGACTTAAATTTAAGAAGCAATTCTACCTACAGCAATATGGGCAAGGGGAAAGTCTGTCTGTCCTACAGCCCCATCAGTAAGAGCAGTACAGACCCCAAGTAACTAAAAATTTTTGAACTGCCTTTTGATTTATACTACAGGTTCTCAGTTTTATAGCATGAAACAAAGTTTAAGTGTTCTTTGTTCATCTTGTCACGTAATTTCATTCATTAGCTAGAGAAACTTTCTGGAATATAAACTGCCTAGGTATTACAGCAGGTGCACTCAGGGCAAAATAGTAAGGTATTCAGCCAGAGAAGTGGGAAACTTGCAGAGAAAGGACAGGACATCAGGAATCATTACTTATGCAGGCCTTTAGTATTTGGCATTTTGTACTCTACCACTATCTTCAGGAAGAGTAAAATCACTTTAGGCCTTGTGCACAGATGCCTGCATCAATTTTCATTCATTTTACAAAACTTGGTGTTCTGCCAGACCCTTCATCCAACAGCTCTTTTTAATCAGAAAAGCAGTTCAATATCTGCTTAACTTGGAAACCAGTTATGTGCATGCATACTATTAAGTATAAACAGCCGTAATTAAATCACCAGCCTTTCAGAAGTGCTGAATATAGATCATCTCCAGCTGACAAAGACAGCAAATAACTCTCTCTCTCTCCTAGTAGGTCCTCCTCTGTGTGTATTCCAAAACCCTCTGTCATGACATAACAAAGGAACAACTTGGCACCAGGTTCCAGACTGAATTTCTGTCCTCTAGAAGGTCTCTTCTCTGTTGTACAAAGATGCAGATAAAAAGAGTATGTTCCACCTACTCATGGCAAATAGATCAACATATTTATGGTATTTTTTTGCATAATAAAAGTGCATTTGTGCCTCACAACATCTAGACCTAACTACCTCACAGCAGAGACAGACTTTGTTACAATGATAAGCAATTGATTTGCAAGCATTAAGGTAGTACTAAGTTTTGTGTTATCCATTCATTCTCTCACACAACTAAAAGACTCATCTCCACAAAGAAAAACATATTAGACATAGCTTAAAAAACAAAATAGTCTGCAGAAAAAAAAACAAAAACCCAACCAACCAAACAACAACAACAACAACAACAACAAAAAAACCCTTAAGGTTCCCAGCACAGTTCAGCACTGAACAGTAAGCCTGCGTGGAATTGTAGCAACACATGATTTTACAAACACATATAGTATAAAATATTTAATGTCATCTTCCTGTCCAATTTTAAAAGGAAGCACTTTTCAGGTGAAACTGTTACTAAAAATAAAAATATTGATTCCTCTTCCATTTTTATTTCACAAATCCACAATTCAAAAAAATCCAGGGAGCTAAACTGGCAAAAGTGGACTTGAGGTGAGAAGAGTCTCCAGCTCAGTTTTGGTTTCAGAACTGTCATTGGCTCTTGTGCATCTCTGACCACTAGGTCACTTCTTTTCAGAGACCTAACCTGCTAAACTTAGCTGTATGTAAGGAGACAACAAAAAAAGTGCAAATTGTGCAAATGGCGGAGCCAATAAGAAGAGGGTTTTCCTGACTGTTGCAAGAGCGACTCTGAATGCCTCTGCAGCATTCTCTGAACCTCCAGCAGTTCGTTTTAAAACTTTGAGACTCATTTTCATTTCCGTTTGTATACCTGTTTCTAACCACACACCCTGCTGAGCAAAAACCACTAAAAGTGACTACTCTATAAGTGGAACGAGTGTGTTTCACTTAGTCAATTTACCTTAAAGATAGTGGCAGAATACTGCATAAGCCTTAGCTTTGTTTCGCTGCAGTGAAATACAAATAACCCACTGTTTACATGCTTTGCCTCCTGTAAATGCCCTTATTGCACTAAAATATTTTAATAAATATTCTCTGAAACAAAGAATAAAGCAGAAATTTAATATACTTTTCCCATATTTAACTACATGACTGAAAGCACAAAGACATTTAGGGCTAAATGTTTTATTATCTATGTAGTAACACAAAGCTACTAAAAACTACAGTTACAGAAGTTCCGTTGCATATGTGAGAGTCAGAACACACAAGAGTAAGAACATCCTAATCTAGGCCTATCAGCCTCTCTACTGCATGATCCAATCAGTGGCTCCCTGTAATCTATGATTTAGAAATTACTGAAGTATCACTTGCTCCTTGAACAGTGATAGCATCAAAGTACTCCAAAGCAAATAAACAAGGCTTTAAGAGAGAACTGCTGCTTTTCAACAGGTCCTGATGGCTAGCAAGCCTTTGGTAAATATATTTAACAGAAAGAATAATTCAATAGACAAGATAGTTGTATTGAGACCTTCCCGCTTATGAGTGCAACAGTAAGGCAACAGGAAGAATGCTGAAGATGTCTTAACTGAACTGAATTTTGCAAGACAGAAAAGTTAGCTTCTCTACGTCTAAGAGGCCTTTATTTCATAAGCATTGTCTTTATTTCATAAGCAGGTTCCAACTCTATCACCTACTGTACAATTTGAAATAAATCTGAAGTGAATCACAGAGCACTGAAATCACATGTTCAGTGACTAAGCTACTAAGAACATGAATAATTTCTTGTAAACTCCTTTAAGACTTCCAGTGGTTATCAAAAAAAAGCATAATCAAAACAATGCAATGCAAGAAAGCATCAAAGAATTGCCAGGTGGTCTTATTGAGTACAAAGCTGGAAGTCATGGGCTGATATACTGACGTGTACATAGACTTATTCAAAATTTCTCTGCAAAGTGTTTGGGTTTGAGTTTTTTTGGTTTGGGTTGGGTTTTGGTTTTTTTGTTTTTTTTTTTTTTTTTTCCTGTTGGCTTAAAGAAGATGGTGTGAGGATGGTGTTATAAATGTCTGCAAAGATTATTAAAGCAGAACATAATTTGAAAACTGGAAGAACTGATGTTCTTAAGGTCTCAAAGACCTTGATAAAACAGACATATGAAATATGGAGGTACACGTGTGAGTACATGCTAGGTCTTAGTGACTGAACTGAACAGCCATAAGCAAACATCTCTGCCCCATAAGTGAGGTGGAGTACTACAAGATAAATTTAGAATGACTAGGAGTAACCAAAATTCAATTAAGTATTTCATGAGTGTTTCATGGATAATTCCTGGAACTTTCCTTCAGAAATAGGAAACACGCTGTTCTCATTCAGCTTAACACTTACGCAGCCCACAGTAGTTTTACTACAGGTTTACAATTTAAAAAAAAATGGCTGGATGGCTGAGCCCAGAGAATGGTGGTGAATGGAGTTCAAACCAGTTGGCAGCTGGTCACAAGTGATGTTCTCTGTTGCTCAGTATTGCACCCTCAGCAAGTTTGCAGACAACACAAAGTTAGGTGGGAGTGTTGATCTGCTTGAAGGTAGGGAGGCTCTTCAGAGGGATATGAACAGGATGGATCAATGGATTGAGGCCAGTGGTATGAAGTTCAACAAGACCAAGTGCCAGGTCCTTCACAACAACCCCATGCAATGGTAAAGCCTAGGGAAAAGAGTCTGGAAAGCTGTCCAGCAGAAAAGGACCTGTGGGTGTTGATCAACAGCCAGCTGAGTATGAGCCAGCAGTGTATCCAGGTGGCCAAGAAGGTGAATGGCATCCTGGCTGGTATCAGAAACTGTGGCCAGCAGGACTAGGGAAGTGATTGTTCCCCTGTACTCAGCACTGGTGAAGCTGTGCCTTGAGTACTGGGTTCAGTTTTGGGCCCCTCACTACAAGAAATACATTGAGCTGCTGGAGCATGCCCAAAGAAGGGCAATGAAGCTGGTGAAAGGTCTAGAGAGCAACTCCTACAAGGAGCAGCTGAGGGAAGTGGGGTTGTTTAGACCGGAGAAAAGGAGGCTGAGGGGAGATCTTATCACTCTCTACAGCCACTGAAAGGAGGTTGGAGAAGGTGAGGGTCAGTTTCTTCTTCCAAGTAACAAGCAATAGGACAAGAGAAAATGGCCTCAACTTGCACCAGAGGAGATTTAGGTTGGACATTAGGAAAAAATTCTTCACAGAAAGGCCTGTCAAGCACTGGAACGGGCAGTCCAGGAAGTGGCGGAGTCACCCAGAGGGATTTAAAAGATGTGACACTTAGGGACATAGTTTAGTGGTGACCTGGCAGTGCTGAGCTAACGACTGAACTTGGTGATCTTAAAAGGTCTCTTCCAACCAGAACAATTCTATGATTCTACTATTGTACACTGGAATTTGTACCCTGTTATAGAAGTAGTCATTTAACTCTCTTCATTAAATTGATCTCGTTTGGTCAGAATCAGATCCATAAGCAGCTAACCGCCCTGCTCATCAGTTATGACACCACCATTGAATCAGCAAGCAGGTTCGACTTAAACTAGGTTGTTAACTTTCTGAGTCAGAAACAGCCTTTTGTTTTTTTAATGACAGCTGAAAGCTCAGCTGATGTCAGAAATTAAGGCTAGGAGCTACTGCACCATCTTTCCCTGCTTCAGTACAGAATTAGCTTTCTCAAAGCAAGTATGCTTCAGAACCAGTTTAATTTATTGTTAAAATTCTACAGTAATGAGGATTTCAGTCTCTGTAGGTGACCTACTCCAGCACTTGAGCACTTCCACCATTAGAGAGTCCTCTCTAATACCTACTCAAAGACTCCACGCAACTTGGTTAGCTTAAGCCCATTATGCTTGGCCCCCAGCAGACAGAAAAAAACAAACAAGCAAACAAAAAACCCCAAACAATCATTCTCTTTCCATTATCAGTATATTTTCCCTATTTAAGAATTGCTTCCCTATCTCTTTTCTCGTATAGGAAGAAACAAATTTGTCATTTTTTTTCCTCAGATGCCAGTTTTCCTAGGTCTCTTGTCAACTTTGATGTCCTTTCCTGAACCCTTTGCAGCTTGCACATTTATGAAGCAAAGCGGAATATAGTATTCCAGAGGAGGTGCTAACATCAGTTAGAACATTATTTTTAATATCCTGTATATAATACCTTTATATACATATAATTATTTATTTCATATTATTATTTTAAGTGCTTAACTTCTTTCAGAAATTAGAACATCCTTATAAGAATGACACACTAACTGGGTAAAAGAATTATTGTTTTCATTTTAGCTGCACCAGAAAACAGGTAGTCTTCAGCTCTCCATCTTATATTTAATTCTATAAAGGATGGTGGTGTTTCTCTCTCATGCAACAAGAATGCTATAATGTTCAGCAGACACCACCAAAATACTCACGGGAATTGTGCTAAAGCTTTTTTTTTTGCTTATTGCCCATACTTGCTTGTAATTATTAAATGAGTCATACTTAAATTTATTTACACAAGTAATTCATCTTAGAAGGAAAAGCTCCAAACTTAAACTAAGAACAAATCAGTATTTTCCAGAGAGGAAAGAATCATACTACTTTGTGATCAATCCTGCACCAACAGAAACTGAAACAAGCGAAGTAAGCACAGATGTTGGAAGAAACCCTGTAAACTTCATGTTTCTCCAATTGTACTTCCCCCTGCAAACTCCCTACAGAAGGGGGGAGGAAGGGTGAATGGGAACCCACTGCTGTTCCTCCAAATACTCATTAACAATGCAGATATATCCAAGACACAAGTGAGTCTAATATTCATCCAAAAAGGATAATAAGACTCTTATGTGCGAGGGTACGGAACATTAGGGGAGAATAATCTCAAGAGAAAGCCATTACCTTATCTTAGAAACAGCTTTTGGAAAGCTACATCTTGCAGAAAGTGCTCTGGGTGGGTAATTCTTTGAAATGAAAACAAGAAGATAAAAGCTCTTGTCAAGGAGAAATGGTATGATTTTTAGAAATCAAAATGTACTTTGAGAGAAACCAAATGAAATGTGGGTGGAAAGCATTCCATTAGCCTTGGAAATTCAGATCATGTACACAGAACAAGATAAAAAGTTAACACCACCCCCCCATTGTTCTACGGCATGTTTAAAATATTGATTTTAGCAGATTTAGATGAGAACTTTTTAAACAAATCGTCTTCTTCTCCAAAGCCTATAAAACATAATTTGAGCAAGATTTTTTTAAAGCTTTAAATCATGACAGCGAAGCCACGTGCAGCTTTTGAGCTGTAGGCAACTCTTGAATAATTCAAGTGTAATGCCTGGCAACACAACCATGCTGGCACAGTCACAAGCACTGATGGATAAGACAAATGTGACTCCCAAAACAGAATGAGAAACTTCTGGGGCCAGTATCACAATTTGACCACTGAACCCAGCTTCATCCTTAGTATTTACTCATCCCACAACTACAGTGTTTTGTAAGCTTATAACTGCATGATTGATCCTGGGGTAGCCAGTCATCAAATCCAACAAAGCACAAAGTCATCCCCATCCAAAGGTTCAAACTGGAATGGACTAGCAGACACTAAGGTGCTTTCCTCTCAGGGACTTGAACGTGTTCCAGATCACTTAGATACCAGTTCCAGGCCTTGATTTTCATTACTGATGCATGCTCCAACTCTACTCCTGCTCTAATATTTCTGACGTTGTTTCAGGTTTCTCTCCCTTACGTACCTCCACCTCTTAGTCTTTTCTCTAATTTCTAGATATATTTCTGGAATTAGCATTTACAGCCTCTCTGGGAAACAAGCTTCTAAGCCAGCAGTTGGGGCATGCCTTCTCAAACTGCCCCATCAGCAAGTAGGCTGGGAGCAGGCAAGAAGCTGAAAGGGTACACACCCAGGACAGCTGACCCCAGCTGACCAAAGGGATATACTCCATATCATGTCATGCTCAGAAATAAAAAGTGGGTGGGAGTTTGCCAGGGCTGCTGTCACTTGGGCTCTGACTGGGCATCAGTCGGCTGGTGATGAGCATTAGGGCTTTTCACATCATGTTTTTCTTGGGTTTGTTTGGGAGCTTGGGTGTTGGTTTTGCACTTTTTTAACTTATTAAACTGTCTTTCTATCAACCCACAAGTTTTCTCACTTTTACCCTTACAATTCTCTCCCTCATCCCACTGAGCAAGGGTCTAAGCGAACAGCTGTGTGGTGCTTGGCTGATGTCTGGGGCTAAACCACAATTCTTCATCCTTAGACTGAAACATGTCTTGTTCACCATGGAACAAAAGAAACAAAGTTTTGCTCCAAACTTAAAACATACCTAATCACCAGGTAGCACTACCAAATATCAGTTTCCTGGTTGCTGCTTCAAGCTAGCGGCAGTGTGCCAAATTTTCATCAGAGAAACATTCCCACACCCGGTTCAAATGTAAGCTCTATTGGCCCCATTGTATCAGTTGGTCTAGCACAGAACAAAAGTCTTATGCCTTCTAAGTACTATTGCAGGGCATTTCTTAATATTGCTAATAAAGTTATCTGACCATTTTGTGTGTTATCCAACCTAAACAAGTACTTTTGTGTTTGTGGATTTTTTAATGTATACTTTTGAATAACACTACATACTGGAGACTGACATTAAACATAAGTAGTTCTCCTGGAGAAGACAATCTCACCCACACACAAAGTATTTTGAAGGTGAATCTTTCTCCAAAAAATGTAAATATTAAAATAGAAAATAAGCTCTTGACATGTCACACTACTGTTCTCTGCCACAGGAGTTCCATATTTCATAAGAAAGATATTATGGCATAACTCTAAATGATCTTTCATCAAAATACAGGTGGCACAAGGCACTGAATTTTTCTTAATGTGTCCTCTATATATGTTTTACTATTAATACTGCAGTGCTGAGGATCCCTGAAGTCATCTCCAATGCAAGTGTAATCTTAATAGCTCCCAACAAGTACTCTCTTTACCTTTTGCCAAGTGCACTTGCACCTTCTTACCTCAGCTTTTAATCTCCAGCCTGTCCTGCATAACAGAATGTTCTACTGAACTATGTAACAGTCTAAGGGAAGCCTCTTCTTTTTCAGACTTTTAATAAAGCAGTGCAAAAACATGTCTTCACACTTGGCAATCCACCGCAAAACACTGAAAGCCCACACTAAAGCACACACAAACCAAATCAAATAACATAGAAGGTAAAATGCATGGAGATACATGGAGAATAAGTAATTTATTTCTTGCTTCAGCTTCATCCATAGATTGAGGACAAGAAAGAATTAAATTCATACAACATTCTCAGACAAATTAATTATCTTCTATTGCTATCGAAGCTTTTTTTGCATTGATAAATAAGAGTTATATTGTTTTTTCTGAGCTTATACTTTTCTCCAATACCCCTGTGGTAAATATAAGTAAATGGGAGACTGCTTTATAAAGCAAGAAGTTTTCTTCATTTTATTTCATTATTTATTTCTTTACTTTGGAAAATTATATTGAAAAGACAAGTCAAGTTGGCTAAATAGAACTTTAAAATATACATGAAGATATCTAAAGTTTCTTTTGTTTGGGAAGATTTTTTCCACAGACATCAAGTTAAAAAAGAAACCTATTTTCATTTTGGTACAATTGCAATTAACTTTAATAGTTAGCTAAACAGCACTTAGTGTTCTCCAGAGCAGTAACTGCTGTTCTGTTCCCATAATGTCATGTATTCTACAGAGCAGTAATGACTCTTCTGTTCCCACAATGTCATTAATTGATCATTAACATAGTTTCTGTTGCCAAGCAATACTAAAGTTTCTGCACTGTATTTGATCATATTGTGGCCAGATTACTTAACACACGATGATCAACAACATTTTAACACAGAACAATTCCATAAACAACTTTTAACTACTTGGGGGGGACAGACGGACTGGAGACCTCAACATTCAGCCAAGGCTTCAGAGATAAAGGGTGGAACCTTGCAAGTTTCTGGAGCAAGAGATAAAAATAAATGACTGTTCAGGCAAACCGAGGGGGGAAGAGGGGGGAAGGACCTTCCTCTTTGCAGAGCAGGGAGGTGCCTTCTGCTTACCATAGCTTAACTGCGGTGCATTAATTAGACGCTTGCTTGATTTTTTATTACATCAGAAGTGCCCGTTTCCCTTACAAGTATAACTCCAAGGAGAATAAAGAATGGAATT
>JAAGNO010028535.1:0-18767 GCA_033439905.1 Ceryle rudis | reverse complement strand
AGCTGGGCTGAGCCAACCCATGCAAGGCATCTGCCTTTCAGAGCTGAAGTAGCAGTTGGGCAGGTAGGGCCTTGCCAGCTGTTAACGTCCACACTTCCACTGCAGGTGCCTCCAATCGCTACGGAAAGACCACATCTGAAGAGCTCCTCCCAAGAAAGAAGGTAACGGGAGCTGGGCTTTCCTTAAGAGAAATGATTCCTCTTTATCACGGCTTTGCCTGTCAGGCTGCCAGGCTCTTCGCAGCACAAGGAAAAACAACCCAGTAGAAAGAGGAAGTGGATTTTTACTCCATATTGTAGTTCTGAGATCTATTATGCTACGTCATACCTTTGTGGGACCCACTGGCCGCAAAGTGTTTTCTAAATGTATCTCAATATAACTGGGGGTGGGACGTGACAATTTTAGAAATGCTTCTTTTTCCTGAGCTCATCAAGGATCGACTTGATGACTTCCTCTGCACAGGAGGTAGATACTTAGGACCTTTCTCTAGCAAGAAGCCACAGGTCCTGCATGGTCTTCTACTGCTCTTTGCCAAAGAGCTGTGGAGACAACTTAGAAAAAAGTGAAACCAGCACACCCGAGATTTTTAACCTGTGCTGCCTAACCTATTCAACAGAATATTTTGTTAGCTTACGTGTAAGATCAGCTGTTCTATATTTCAGGTGGATTAGTGGGGATTTTTACAATGTGTTTTCTAGCTCTTGGATTTACTTCAGTAAGACATCTCTAACATAGATGTGTCTCTGTGTGTCCATGTACTCTTGAAGTGCGCAGGTCTTAGATCACAATGCTGAAAACTTCCAGTCAAAATGACTGGTGGTGGTTTAGTATGCAAAACTTTTTAAAATAAAGTCTGATTCTTCTTTTTACTCAGTACCTTGTCCAGATGGTCTTTCTCATCTGTGTTTCTGGTCAGTAATTGTGGCAAAATTCTGATGTAAGATAGGATAGCACAGACCAGGCCGTATTTCCTTCAGAAAGAGCAGTAAAAGAAAGGTTCAGCAAAACAGTTTCTTGACTTAGAGCCACGAATCTTTGTGGGGGGAAAAAGTACAGACAGATGATCTTGTGCAGCACTGCCACTATTTCAGGGTAAGGTGGGGGTCTTGAAATACTTCGCCCTGGTAGGGCTTGTCACATCCAAGTTGTTACCATTCCTTGATCAGGAAGAAAGGTGGGTCCAATGGACCCTGCTCAGTGCCAGGTTTATGCAAGTCATGTTCAGAAGTTACTTTGGCTAGCGACTGATTTATTTTCTGAGAAGAAGATAATGATAATGGCTTGAGGTTTGCTATCACCCAGTAGAAGGGCAACAATACTCCCTTTAAACAAAGTCATGAACACTGTATTAATAAACCTAGTAATAGCAACAATTCTTTCCCCACGTACAGGCACCTTGCCTGACGATTCAAGGTGAAATGCTCACCTTGTGAACCATAATCTCAGCCCCGACACCATTGCCCACCCACCCACTAAACAACTGTGCACCAAAAATGGGCTTTAGGCCAGACATTCAAGTAGGATGTTTTTTGGGGGAAAAAAAGGTCAAGCAGACTTAGTCTGAGATAACTTACATGAACAAGTAGCAGCACCACTGGATAGTCCCCACTGCGGCAGCGTTACATACAGGAGGCACGCTCAACAGAGAAATCTGTCCCAGTACATTACTGCAATAGAGAGACTGAGTGTGCTATGGGGGGCTCCCCAAACTGTACACTGCGGGGAACTTTGACAGCTCAGAACTGTGAGAAGGCGATGGAAATAAATATTCCCCCTCGTTCCCCCAGGCAAGTCGTCTTCTCTCTTCTCCACAGCCACCCTAGCACCTTGGTTCCCCACACCACTGCAAAACTCTGGACCTGTGGCAGTGCTGGATTACAAGCCTTGCTGTTGTTCTTCCCATCACCCTGCATCTCCATCCTGTTCTCCTGATGGCCTTCACAACCACTCCTTCCCTCCTCCCCCAACCTGGTTTTCATTCCTGTCAGATTCTCAGCCCATTTCAGAGTGCAGCCACTGTGACAGTTCCACAGCCAGGACAGAGAGGTGTAACGGCAGGAGGAGGTTCCTGCACCCCCTCTTCCAGCTCGGCCTCTTCATGTCGTGGCACCTTTGGTACCTGTGACAAGCAAGTTATGCTCCTTTTCAAGTGCCAGCTGCACTCACGGGCTCTTCTGGAGCTCTCAAAACTCTTCACTGCTTCATCCTCTGAAGATGCAATCAGGAAACAAGTCCCATCGTTTAATGCCCTACTAGAACATGCTCAGAGGAGCACTGAAAACCCATAAAACTTGCAGATAACTAAACAAACAGACTTGATTTTTTTTCTGAGAGTCTATAACAACTTGTTGAAGTGTTGCAGAAAAACTAGTAGAAGAAGGCTGGTCCTACGCATAGGAAGAGCGTCATGGGAGGGTGCAGTGGAAGGGCACGTTGGGGATAGTCATTCATTCATTCATTCATTCACTCACTCACGGCGCTGCCGGACAATGTCTGCTTTCTCTTGGATGCAGGCTCCTTGACATCAAATCCAGAGAACACATCACATTTGTCTGGCTTTTATCAGCTTACACCCTCTCAGCCTGTATTATACATCAGTTTCTCAAGGGAAAAACAAGAGCTGAGATAACTGTTGCCTGAGTACCCCCCCCACTTTTTCAACACCGGTACTTGTCCACCAAACGTACAGAGGTGCCCAAAGTCTGAAGTCAGCGTGGCAAGCACTGAAGACTCGGAGCTATTCTTATCTCGCTGCCCTCTAGAAACGCAATGGTGAGCCACGTCTCTCACTGCCTAATACAGCTGTCATCACTTCAATGCCTGGTAGTCTACAAATGGGCTGGTCTTACAGTGACAGACAGAATAAGAGAAAGATTACAGGCTGGATAACTCCACGACAGGATGGATGACTTTTGCAGTCAGTCAGCGTTTCTTCCCACGCTCAGGCAGGGAAAAGTCCCAGCCCAAGATTTCACTGCTTTGTTACAGGGAATCATGGAATGGTGGGGGTTTGAAGGGACCTCTGGGGATCACCTTGTCCAACTCCCCTGCTAAGGCAGGATCACCCAGACCAGGCTGCACAGGAACGTGTCCAGGTGGGCTGTAAAAGTCTCCGGAGAAGGTGACTCCACAGCCTCTCTGGGCAGCCAGTTCCAGGGCTCCATCACCTTTGCAGGGAAGATGCCTTCCCTGATGTTAAGATGGAATTTCCTTTGTTCCAGTTTGTGCCCTTTGCTCCTTGTCCTATCACTGGGCAACAATGAAAAAAGACTCGCCCCCTCCTCTTGGCATCCCCCCTTTCAGTGTTTATGACCCTTGACAAGATGCCCTGTCAGAGAAGAGCGCTTCTCCAGGCTAAACAGCCCCACGTCTCTCAGACTTTCCCCACAAGGGAGATGCTCCAATCCCCTCATCAGCCTTGTGGCCTAATCATCTCTCTGCAAGGCAAATCCTTTCTCAGCTCTCCATCACCTCTGGCAGCTGTGTTTACAGCTAGAAGCTCTCTCAGGTCCAGCCTCTGCTTTGTTTGATATCGTTGATATTCCCAAACGCTTTACAGACTTTTGCATCTGAAGAGGAGCTTTGAACGTGCTCCGAGAGCAAGTCTTCGGAAAGCACTTGAGAAATGGCTCTGCAGTTTCAGTGAACCAATGCATCACAAGCTTGATGGACTTGACTGAAACAAAGTGAATCTTTACAATCTCTTCTTCATTACAGCAGGGAAGGATCGAGCCCTTCATCTGTCTACAACGCTCACATAGCCAAGCAAATCAGGACTGGTTAGAGGAAGACAGACAACCTAATACCTAATAAAAAGTGAAGTGCTCTGTGACTTTCCACCATCTAAATACTTTGTTCTCAAAAGTTAAACACTTCTGAGGTCTGCAAAGAAACAGCTCTTCCACAGGGTTAATACAGCATATGTAGATATGGAATAGACAGTAAAGATAATAGGACTTAAAGAGAATAAAGGACTTCAAAAGCACATGAATTTCTACCCCCAGCTTTATCAGAGTCTTGCTGTGTTCCCTGGATGCAGCATTTCCTTTCTGAATTTCCCCGTCTTTGAAAGGGGAGCGACCAGTGCTTCTCCCTCTCCAAAGGGACTGGGGAATGAAGGGTGTAGCCCCTGGATCAGGTGCAGCCTCTAAAGCTGTCCACAGGGCACTAATGATGGCAGTGCTGGCAGGGTGGGACACACACTGCCACGCAGTTGGTGCCAGCTGGACACTGTGGGGCACGGAGCCTGTGGGGAGCTAGTCACACACGCAGCATGACAGAGGAACATCTCCTGCTCTCCTCAGCTGAGACAGGCCCTTCCAGAGAGTGATCTCATGTCCAAGCCAAGCACAGGTCTTTCAGCAGGACGCCGCAGAGAAGATCATGCTTCTCCATGAATGACAGGTGTCACTGAAGAAGACTTCCCCCCATTCTTAAAGGTAGTCTTTGCGATTACAGTTTCAGCTTCTTCCAGAATAAAACAAAACATGTCACCAGTACAGGAAAGGCATAGACCTGTTAGAGAGGCTCCAGAGGAGGGCCACGAAAAGAGGCAGAGGGCTGAAACACCTCTCCCAGGAGGACAGGCTGGGGTTGTTCAGCCTGGAGAAGGCTCCTGGGAGACCTTATTGTGGCCTGTCAGCACTTAAAGAGGGCTTACAAGGAAGACAGACTTTTTACCAAGGCCTGTAGTAGTGACAAGACAAGTGGCAACAGTTTAGACTGAAAGATGGTAGGTTTTGATCAGATATAAGGATGAAATTCTGTACCATGAGGGTGGTGGGACACTGCAACAGTTGTTGGATGATCCACCACTGCAAGTGTCCAAGCTCAGGTCCGATGGGGCTTTGAGCAACCTGATCTAGTGGAACACACCCCTCTCCAGGGCAGGGGGTAGATGATCTTTAAAGCTCCTTTCCAATCCAACCCATTCTCTGATCCTGCGCTACAGAGCTGGCAGCTAGCCTCTGCATTTCAGTCTCAGAGCTTCAACCCTCAAAACAAAATTTGTAGGAAAGGCTTTTCCACCACACCTACAACTTTCACAACAACAACAACAACGACAATTTCCTTCGATTCTTCAAGCTGGAAGTTGTACATCCCAGTCTGGAAATGGCAACACTTCTTGGTGATGCCTCAGGAACTTGCCCGCTGTGTCACTCAGCTTCTGTTTTCTTTGACATGCCCTAGGTACGGCTGGATTTCACCTCCCAGAGCATGAAGCCCTCCTGCCATCCTGGAAATCCCTGCTTGTAGCCTAAACAGAA
Organism: Ceryle rudis; assembly: GCA_033439905.1. NCBI lineage: Eukaryota > Metazoa > Chordata > Aves > Coraciiformes > Cerylidae > Ceryle > Ceryle rudis. The sequence continues at coordinate 13,500 of JAAGNO010028535.1, read as the reverse complement.
CTGTAGCCACGCAGGAGAAGGAAAACATAAGGTCCCAGAACTATAATCCCTACATAGGATTACAGTGTAATTTCCAAACAACCACTTTGTTGGTTCATGGTTTGGTTTTGCTTTTTTCCTAACAGGAGGGAAAGAGTTCCAATGGAAAGCTTCTACCTTCCATGTTGCAACAGCAGCAGCTTCAAGGGATTTCAAAGTAGCAGAAGAGCATTTGGCCATTTAAACCTAGACAGAACTAAGGCATCAGGGACAGCACTGTTCATAGCAATCACAGGTTGGAAAACTAATTAAGTGCCAGATCTTTTCCTCTGTCCAGGAGGAAACTGCCCTTACCAAACCAAGGGTCTGGAACTTCTCACTCAGAACAGAGCAAACTGCCTCTGCCCGATGACACCACGGCTACACCATTTCAGATCCCTCGCGCCAAGTGACACACAAGGCAGCAACAACTTCTGCAGCCAACAGTCTTGTGAGAAAAATACAAAATCAAAAAGAAGTAAGAGTACGATGCCCTTGAGTAACCAAAACTAAATAATGTCTCCAAACTCAGAGGTGGCGCTTGCAGTAGAAATTCCCTCAGCAGCCCCTGGCACTGGGTCACCGGGACTCAGCAAAACTCTCGCTGAATCGCTGCTTCCTACAGCAGGACGCGGTTCCTCCCAGGCTTTTCACAGCACAAGGAACAACAACCCAGTAGAAAGAGGAAGTGGCTGCTGGGAGACAGTGATGGCCAGCCAGGCAAGGAAAGGCAGAAGCTGGAAAGAGAGATCTCTGGCCTGGACAACTGAGAAAAAACAGGAGGGGCGAGAACAAGGAGCTCAGGTGTGTAACAGGCCTGTTCCATTCCAAATGTGCTTGGTGCAATTCTGTGGCCGTTGTCCTGACCTAAAAAGCCCAGGGAGAATCTTCTCTGATACAAGTAGAGTTTAATACGTAATTAATGATTTCAGGTGCCTTTAGAGTCTCACTCAAACAAGGCTGTTCCAGCACACTACAGACAGCAAACATCATCAGTCCCTTAAAAGGGTCATTCTATCTTTCTCACGCATTTACAGGTGGCCATGGAGAAAGATGAAGACATTAACAAGTCAGCTCTGCCACGAGCTACCTGGGACAACACAAGACAATGCCATCCTCACTCCACAGAACTTGGGAAGACAGCTGCCCTCTCCCTATTAAGAGCAGATTTCAGACTGCTACACAAAAAGCTCCTTCAGCATCACACCGTCAGCCAGCAAGAGGGCCAGGAATCGGACTCACCTTCCCACAGTGCAGGTTTTACCCCATGGTCTCGAGCCACTCCATTCACAACCTCTGCAAAGCTTTTCTTTACGGGCATTTCCAACCCAAACACAAACCCACCTTTGCTGGCACCTTCCTAAAGCTCTGAAAATTCGGCAGCGTTCATCCCAGAGTCAGCAAATTTCAACCACAGGAAGCAGAATTGCAGAAAATGCCCCCATTCTGTTGATATCCCATTCTGACTACATTCAAGTAGGACATTTTTCATTTTCCTTTTTTGGGTGAAAAAAATGTCAAGCAGACTTAGTCTGAGATAACTTACATGAACAAGTAGCAGCACCACTGGATAGTCCCCACTGCGGCAGCGTTACATACAGGAGGCACGCTCAACAGAGAAATCTGTCCCAGTACATTACTGCAATAGAGAGACTGAGTGTGCTATGGGGGGCTCCCCAAACTGTACACTGCGGGGAACTTTTACAGGTCAGAACTGTGATAAAGCAACAGAAATATATATTCTCCCTTGTTCCCACAGGCAAGTGGGAGCACAGTTCTTGTCAAGAACTGTGTAATAGCTTCTGTTTATCTGAAACCTCAGCCTGTTTCCTCCAAGGTGGTCCCTGGCTTGATAATGAGAAAGCCGTTACAAGGCAGTCTGTGGCAAAATTTGCCTCACCAATGCTTCTGCTTCACAGGAGCTATTCTTGCATCTCTTAAAGTTGTCATAGGCTTTAGATGTCCCAGGAGTTGCTCAAACACCACTATATATTTGAATTTTGTACTTCAAGGAATATAACCCTGTCTGTCTGAATATGCTTTTCCAGCACAAAACAAGCGTTTGAGTGCAATAACTTTTGCTACATCTTGCAAGTCAATCATGCATGGGAGCTACAGCCAGGCTTTCTCTGTTGTTAAATAGTGTGGGAGATCCCTGGCATGCTCAGCTACTGCTCCCACAACAGCTTGGGATCTGTGCAGCCAGCCTTCCTATTCTGGGGATGAAAGAGCTTCCAGAGGCCAGGAACAGTACAGGTATGTCCAAACTTTGCCAGTAGGTCTCAGAGGACAGTTACCCTTGAAGCTCTGGTGCTTTGGGGGTAACTAGTATAGATGTAATTGATTATTTATTCTCAAGAAATGGAATATGAAGTTCTTAGCAAGTGTGGAAGCAAGATTATGCAAAGAAATTAAGGGTCCTTATAAGCTGTTCCTGTGTCACTGTTCACATCTCCTCTCAAATTTTCATCTTATTGGAAGATTTGTTGTTTCATCTCTCTTCCTTCTTTATTTCCAGACAGGTTGCTTGGTTGATATCTAACAGGAACACACCTTCCAAAGCTGACATCACTGCTAACAAATACGCAACGCTAATGACCATTATTTTCCTACTGGAAATTGGCTCACAGTGAGAAAAGCTGCCAGTACTTGGGCAGGTTGGTGTTAGATGCATCTGTTAGGAGCCTGACTTGCCCCAGTCTCCTCATTCTTCCTTGGTTTTGGTTTTTTTTTTCAAAAAGTAGAGTAGAAGCGAGATTAACTACAGCATTAGCAATGCCATTCTTTTTACTCGACAGGTTAACATGCACTGTGAAGCCTTCTCTCAGTTTTGCTATATTTTTTAAATATCATAAAAAATTTCAATTACATAATAGTTCTGCTATCTCCCAGTTCATAATATTGGCCTACCTTTTGTGAACTGTACAGGGTACACCATCAATAATGAACCCAGCAGCCTCATCAGTTGAATGATTTACCCAAAACAGCACCTTTTAACACTTAGGGGGGTCCTGGTAAGCAGAGCACTATCAACTGGTAAGCAGAGCACTATCAAACCATGACCATTTACACTAAATGTGAGTGTTTAGTGAAACACCTCAGTAGTTTTCCCCACTGATTCTGCTCTACATTTTTCTTGTTTCTTTCTTTCTTTTTTTTTTTTTTTTAAGTGATTCCTGTATTTCTTGAGAGGTTGTTCTTTCTAGTTTCAAAAGATTTTTTCCACTCCCTAAAATGACATCATCATTTTTGTCATTATTGTTCTCATTATAGATCCTGCTCTATCTTAATACCTTGCACATTAAAGACTTCAAAAAGTCTGCATCTGAGATAATTGCCCGAGAAGTCTCAAAAGCCATATGCATCAGTAGTAAAACAAAAAATAAATAATAATGGAGAGGTCACAAATAATGATTTATCCCAAGAGGAAACAGGTTTCTAAAGCAGATAAGTGGACTTGCCTTGACTTTCTCTTTTGGCTACAAAGGAAGCCTAGTATGACTATCTCATACTGCACTAGCCAGTTTTTAGATACTTAAAAGTTAGATGAAATGAGCCACAGACCTACTGTGCAGTAGCCAATATGACAGATTATAACACCATGGTGCTGGGCACTGTCCAAAAATATTGTGGCCAACCCAGAAGAGTGATCCTCTAAACTTTGGAGAAATAGTGTGCTTGAGGTTTTCACTGTACAGGAAAGTAGCTTTGTTGGCATGCATAAGTGGGAGCAGTAATGGATATGCAGACACTGGAAAATCACTTAAGAAAAGAGAGGATCAGTGGGCAACACACAAGAAGAAAACAAACTTTAATCAACCTGAAAAGCTATGAGATACTCAGCATGTCCTAGAGATGCAGATTTGTTCACATAAAGAAAGACTAGAAGACCCCTGAAGAGCAGGTGCCTGCATTCCTCCTGCTACCTTGGGAACAGCCTTTTCCCACTAGAATGGTGCATTTAAGCACAATCCCTCCTCCACCCCTGCTGCCATTCTTCCCTCAGGCTTCACAGAAGTGACTGATGTCTCCTTAACATAGTTCCTCCTCAGATAGAATGAACTGTAAGCAAAAAAACCTGAGAACAGAAGTAGAAGGAGCAAGCAATGAGAGATTAAGGCAACAGATAGAGGATCCTTCTGAAAAGGGATCAAAATGGAAATGATGAGCAAAGAGACTAGGGATGTTAATTAGGAAATAATCATAGAGAAGTGAGATTTCTTTCAGAGATATTTATGGCATTATGGAAGTACAGGGCCACAAAGTGGGATAAGGACTATAAGATGTATGTCTACAAGGAAGCAAGAAGGAAAGATTGCAAGGAGACCTACTGAGTGTGTGGACAAGCAGTGAGAAAGTCATTTGATAATTAATGAATTACAAGGAGATTGGGGAAAACAATAATGTAAAAAATAAAAAAAAAAAAAAAAATAAAGGAAGGACATTTCACACAACTGGTTTCTGATTTAGCGTTAGCCCAGTACTATATGGACCTTGCAACATATCAGATCTTCTGGTGCTTGAGAACAGCTGTCATAGAAATGAACAGGATGGGATAAAACAGAAGAGAAAAAGTAATCTACAGTTCAAACTGTGACTGAGAGATAGGGAAAAGGAATTGCCCAAACTTGTATCCAAGCCCAGTGGGCACGTGATGTTTGTAAGAGCAGATGTATATCAAGAATCTTATTTTAAAAAGGACTGTGTAATCTGTAACCTCTCCTCCAGCCCTCACCAGCCTCTCTGTGCCTCCTCAGTCTGCATCTGTGCTCCTGACTGGGGGCCTGGGCAAGGAGCTGTTCTAAATCTTGCTGTTAGGAGGTGGAGGGGAGCGTACATTGCCTGCCAGCACTGCCTGGGCTGGACCAGCAAAACAGCACGTGGGCCTGATGACATTCTGCTGCTGCACTTTGTGGTGGTATGTTAGACCGAAACAACCTTCATCTTGATGGGCCTGTGAAGTGTCACATTTGAGCCAATGACACAAATCTTCTATGCTGCCTTTGCTATGGGGATACAGTGTCTTTGACTGCACAGCAAGATTCAGCCTGGCTCAGCTGGGAGTTTGTTACACAGTGAATCATTGCTGAGGCTGTACCAGTCCATCACTACTGGTGGAGGAAACCACCAGGGTCTGCAGGTGCATGCTGACAGGGACAGCTGACAAAGGCCAAAGGGGAAACAGTGAGGAAACTACAGTGATAGGAGAAAGGAGTAGAAAATATTCCTACATCTTCTCTTGGTTTTGCTAGTTTTATTTTCCACCTTTTTCCTTCATGAATACAGTTTCCTCAGGTCCCCCATTCCTTCAAATTGCTTACATCAGTAAAACAAGTGGCAGCATCTGCTATACCAGCTGCAAGGACACAGCATGTACAATGCCCACAAAAACCCTTATCTCCCATTCCCCCTGCAGGCAGTGTCCCATGGTTGCTGGACTGGCTAACAAGGCTATTGGGATTTCATAAACACCATTTTTCAGAGGGAGTTTGGTCATATGGTTGAGGTACTGGGACTCAGGAGAACACAATTCCTATCTTGCCTCAGGTCTCCTGGAAATCTGGGGCACATCCCTACCTCAATTTCCTATAGGTAAGATGGGGTTAAAAACACATCCTCTGTCTAGAGGATGTTACAAGGGCCCTCAATAAAGTTTAAACAATAAAAATAGTAAGTCCTAGATGGAATTCTTTGAGGAAAAAGAAGGCTTAATTGTACCAAGATTAAAAAAACCTATGTATGCACAAAAGGCTTTTTAAAATAATTGTGTTTATTCTTAATCTTATTTGCCAGTCTTATCATTCAAGCAGTCAGAGATAGCACCAATATAATCTGGCAAAAGCAAGAGTAATTTAATGGAAGGAGTAGATAAAGTGTCCAGATGCATGTCCAGCATGTAAATTGAAGGAATTGCTTTATTGTACTTGCCAGATTTAGTGAATAAAAGTGCAAAATATCTTAATAAGACAACTGTTAAAACTCGGAGAGCCGGTATGTCTCCTGCATGGCTAGAAAAATCGAAGGACACAGAAGATAAAGATCTATATTCTTCCAAAGTAATGTAGTGACAGGAAGACTTGGGCTAATAAACACTCTGAACTAAGAATGACGTGAGCACCATAAACAAGTCATTGTCCAGAGAGCATTCCCAAAGTTTATAATACATATTCTAAATCAACAAGCTCATAAAAAGTGCTGATAGACAATTCCACTGGGAGAGACAGATCAAGAGGTGCCTGTGGAGCCACCATAAATACAGCTGCTATGGATAAGTCAGAAACAAACCACTACCATGCACAGTTCAAGACCAAGTGCATTAAATGAAAGAACTTAGTTGGGGAAGGAATCCAAAAGTAAGAGAAGACATATGGGAGCCAGTATTTATTTCTTGTTCTGCTGTCTGACCTTGGAGAAGTTATTCTGGGCTTAGACCTGAAAAGTACTGACCAGTCCGCTCCTGAACTAACAAAGCCTTCAGAAACATGCCTTGCCAACAGTGTTGCTTCTTGCAGGCACAGAGAAGGTGCTTCTCACATGAGGACAGAGCCTGCCAAAGTACTCTGTTATGAATTGTAAGGATGGCATCTGTTCTCAAAGCTGTATTTGCACTGGCTGTGAATCACACCATCAGTGTGGGTAGGCACCGGCTGATCACACTCAGAACTCATCTGCAAGCACAGCACTGAAATCCTGGAAGAGAACCAGACTTCTACAAAATCCCTTTGCTTTGTTTCTGTCTCCCTGTACTCAGCTTGTGGGTCTTCTATCCCATCTCCTGGCCACTTTTGAGGCCTTGCAAGTACCCATGCTGTATGCAAGGAGTTGGTGTGGCTGTGAGTGTGCTTTCGTGTAGCAGGAATGATACAGGACCTGGCTGCCCCTCAGGCCTCAAATTGTATGGGCTCTTCCAGACTTCAGTAGACCCCACCTCCCAGACATCCCCCATGAAACCCTCATCTCTATTCATCTCTCAGAGTCCCATGAAGGAAACACACATCTAAGCACAGTTAAGCTCAGGTTCTGTATTTTCTGGACCAAATTCCTCTCTGACTTGTATCAATTCCACTGAAGGATAACACTATTGATTTTAGTGGAGGTACTGCTGATTTAAACAAGGTTGAATAAGAGGAGAGCACTGGTGACCCCTGTAAAATGGGGATAATAATCTTTACCTACAGCCCAAGGGAAATGTGAAAGTTAATTAATTAGTATTGTAAATCTCTGTGAGATCCTAGCAGTCTATAAATGAATTCAAATGGCACCAGAGAGAGGGCATAAAATTGTTCTTCTTACAAAAGTTAAAAAATACAGACAAGGAGGAACAAGTGGAGTACAGATCCAAACATTCAAACACTGAGCTGTGTGAGTCCATTTCAAGCCCTGTTCTAGTAAAAGGGTTTGAGAAACATATGAGGCACGGGGTGATTTCACTCCTGAAAGCAAGATTCTGACATTTTCTTTAAAAGAAATTGCTGTCAATACAGCCCAAAGAAGTTCACAAAAGGACCTGTTTTAAGTTTAGTCAATTAAAGATGCGAGAAAAAGAACTTTAGACATCATTGACCCAGATATTCTGTGGCATTTATATTCATAAAAGAACAGAATATAGACACAATGAATTGCAAGAAAAATTCCCAATACAGATGGTTAACTTGCCGTTCTGCCCTTCAATAGTGCAGAAGTCGGAAAGGTGATAGAGTCAGATGTAGATGGCTATTCCCTGATCAAGGGAAGAAAGTGTGCTATTTAATAATAATGAGAAAGGAAAAGAGGATTTTTTTAAAGCTCTTGGAGTGTCAGAGGGATGCTCCAGTGGAGCAGTATCTCCCAAAAGCTGCATTCTGTATAGACAGCCAAGCCCATTTCTGAAATCTTAGTCAGACACTCCAGTTTATTTGCACATCCAAATATTTAAAGGTGAGTGTACAAATGATTTGCACTGGATCATTGGGATTACCTACTTTCTTTTCTACAGCAGGGCTCCAAGTGGAACAAGGCTCTTTTCTTATTGTACTACAAACAAGCAAATGGCACAAAGACCAAAAGCTTAGAATGTCCTTCTCCAAGAGAGACTGAGAATGTGTTCAGTCATGCTCTTCATTTTGTTTCTCTTCACTGACCATAGAGAGTCCTGGAGACTTGTTGAATGACTGGAGCAGACAAATTAGGTCCCTACAATGGGGCTTTATGGGCCATGTCATGTCCTCAAGATGTCATGTTTAAAAACATTACCTGATAGTCAGAGGCCAAAAAAGGCTAATAAAATCTCACTTGCTGTATTCCTTAGATAGTGGTGGGGTTTTTTATTTTGGTTTGGTTGGTTGTTTGTTTGATTGGTTGGTTTTTATCTACGATTACCTGCCATTCCCCAAAGCCAGCAGGAAGACTGGTGACAATTTTAAGTGCACCTGTGTAAATTCAAAGCTAGCATCACTGGGAAAACAGCAGAGATCTTCATTCCATTTAGCTCGGGTAAATTGGAAGAAGCAAAAGATAATGCTCTTCTATGAGCCATCATCATCAAACCAATGACTGATTAAAGCTCACCCTTCTCATTGAGTCCCATATAGCCTAGGATGACTGTCTCATCTAAGGATGGTAAGTCAAGACACCTGTAGATCCAAAGAAGAAATGAGGGGAAGCAATGCTGGCTTAATTTGCAGCACCATGTTAATGAGACAATGTTTTTGCTGTTGCTCTGGAATGTATTTCTCACCATAAAGTATGCTTTTTCCCTCTAAGAAGACCTGGCTTCCTTCCCCTTGATGTCCCTTACTGCCTATTTTTAGCTAAAAGCTCTGTGAATAAAATTACAAATACAAGGGCATTACTTCCACAGTCATCTATCTGTCCTGGAACTAATAGCTTCCTTAACTTCACAAGTGACCTGGCCAGTGTGATCATGCTCCCCTATGTATATGTAAAATCTTCATTGATGAGGCATTTTAATAATTGCTGTCTTTTAAAGAACCATTTTTGGATACATGGTACTCGGGCAGTGTTAAAAAAACACCCTGAACAGCAGCTGAAAGCATCCGTATTTTTCAGCTGCCTTCTGTGATCAGTGCGCTATATCAGGTGTAACCCAGGAGAAAAACCAAGCAAACCACGCAATAGCTGAAGTTTTCTTTTGAGATGTCCTTGAATCACATAACCTCAAATGATTTTTGTAACCAGCAAAATCTACACTATTTATTATCACTGAGCCCCTCAGACAGGGACTACTCTTGGATCATAACCCCAAAATCCCAATGATCTCTGTGTTTCTTCTACATTAAGAATGAAACGCATTTGCAAAGCAGCACAAAGAATCTTTTCTGATATTAGCCTGTGTAAGTAACTGCATGGAGAAAGCTGGGCTATGGACTAAGACAGGCAACCTTCCCTCTTCTCCCTGCCTAAGGATCTGAACATGTATGTGTAAGTAAACTTCTTGATGGGCTATCTAGATAGAAAATCATCTCTTCTTATGCACAGCACCTAACACAACTGGAAAACAACATCTGGGTTCTAATATAATGTACGTATTAAAAAATATATTAGTCAATTTCAAAGGATATCTGATCTTCCTAATGATGGGCAAGGGACACTGATGAATTCCAGTAAAAATGAGATAACAGATAGAAAACTATTGCAAAGATGTTTAAAAGAAGCATAACATCTCAGGCTGATAGAGGCCTTTCTTAATATACTCTACTATTGTGACTGAAAAATTGTACCTATACATGTCAAATACTTCTTCTCCTTACAAGTGTTGCCTTTAATCTTTAGGAATTGTGAAGGTCCAGATTTTGAACATTTCTGTGGTGGCTCTAGGTACCTCGGTTTCTTCATTTATAGTATGTTGGCACATTATGATTTCTTATCTAGTAATAGTGTCTAGAGGCAAACCAGTTCAACATCCCATAGTGCTTTGGTAAGATATGGAAAATTACAGTCTCTGTCCCAGAGCTTAAAATTGTTTATCTTCATTATAGACCTCTTATGGAGTTTAATGCTTCTGAAGTGCTTAGAAAGCCTGCAGTGAAAGGTGGGTTATAAATGCAAGTACTACCAATGATAATAAAATCCTTGGATACAGGTAAAATCAGAAATATACACGGTGGTGCATTAGAAGTAAAGGTAAAACCAAGGATTTAGTAATCAGCTATCATCAAACTAAAGAAAAATATCTCTGTCACTGAAGAGTGTAGCTAGAAAGTGATAGGTGGACTTCAGTTCAAAAGTTCAATTATACAATTTCAGATTCAAAGGAAACTTCAGCACAGCTATTGCCTAGCGATACGATTACTGAAACCTTGAAGGAATGAAATTGAGTTTGAGCTGAGTGTAGGAGCAGTAATTTACCAGGTGGAGTATTCAGAATACGTTAACCCTGTAAATGCCATTGGCAAGGTAGAATTGATTAATTCAACAGTGGCCTATTTCCGAAGATAACAGTCAAATTCTAACTCAGAAAAAGTATATATTTTAACTTAATCATTGCTCATATTCAGGAGTGAATTCCATCCAAAGCATAAGGAAAAATTCTCCATCTTGAATATTTGATAGAAGAATCTCTCTCCTGATTCAGTCAGAGATCAATCTAATTCTGGGTCCCCAGTGACAGTAAACAGCATCATCTGTTTTAGGTGAAGAATAAGAAACCTTTTCATAGTTTTGATGCAATAACTTGCCCTAATTAATTACTTTCCTATATACTTCATAAATCAATTTATGCTCCAAGTTACCAAGTTGTTGGTATTATCAAAAAGTCTTGGTTTTTAATTGTCATCATTGGGAGCTGAAATTCCATTTTTGCTGTGATACTTATGGGTAGTCTTCCTGTCTGCTTTGGTAACATAATTCCTTGACATTCAACAGTGTCTGTCTTCACATAAGCACATGATTAAAATGCTGATGATTTAATTTTGCATTTGCATGACAACTTTCAAACTGCAATGCTAAAAACCTCTATATTAGAATCAATCCTATCATTGAAGAACTTTCAAAGCTAGAGCAGATGATTGCTATAAAATAGTCTGACATAATTTTGAAAAGGTCCCTTCCAAACCAAACCATTCTATGACTCTATGATGTTCCAGTGTTTATATGCAACTCTGGTGTACAGTATTTTTGAATAGTAGCTGTCCAGCCACAGTAGGGGAGGACAATAGACAATAAACTCAGTACAAACTGTAATGGGCAACAGACCTGACTGAGAAAGGGCACTCTTTATGGGCCCAAAATTAGGAGATAAGACATGTCTCTTCCCATGGGAAGTGGCTGGATGAGCCCTTGAAGATGACAGCTTGGAGCAATGACCACACCTTTGATGCCAGAAAAACTGCCAATGAAAATAAATCCTGGACTGTTGGTGAACATGGCACTCAAAGAGAAAAACTCTTAATCTCACTAGACAACTGGGATAAACACTTATAAAGGGAACATTTTCAAAAGACTAGGCAGATTATAAAGGCACCAGGAGTCACTGAAATCTTGTTAAACATTGTTCACTGCATTACTTTAGATTTTAGTTTGAACTTACACTGTCAGATAAATTCCATTTATCTCCTGAATGCTTTTCTCACCGTAAGTGTTTGTTGCTATGAATTCACACCTTCAGTGAAGATTTACATTTCGTCCTTGATCGAGACAAAGATAATGTTCAACTTCAATCATTCTAAGGCATCCTTTTTTTCACTTAACTGGGTCAGTGTATCTAGTGTGACACTGAAAACACAGGTTATGGTGTTCAACCATTAATGTAGGAAAGCAGGATGGTCTTACAGGTAAGGTACTGAATTAGTCCCCAGAGATAAAGTCTCTGTCAAACACTTCTACACACTTCCAGCCTGACCTTGGAAAAACTACATTAGTCCCTCTGTGCATCTACAAAATCAGGAAATAAATGCTTTCTCTTCCCTTTCTGCTGACCTTGCCTTTTGCTACACACAAGACCAAGCACATTGGGAACAAATTGTAGTCAAGGTTTCTGGTCATTCTTTCAATATAGCCAGTGATGGATCATCACCATCATGGTAAATTTTGTGATTTAACCAATGCAATTGCTCCACTGTAGTTCAGAAACATAAAGACTTAGATGATATTTTTGGAAGAGCTGTAGAAGAATTCCCTTGAGCACTCCCACACTTCCATTTGCTATCCTAACTCACTTGTCACTAATTACAAACTAATGAGTGCCATTTTCTGTTCTGCATTGATACCTTAGTTTCTCCTCCTGTGGGGCTATCAACCAGCATTAAAGGACGTGTCCAGACTGAAAGCATTTATCTATGCCATTTCACAGAGCATTTCAGATAAAACAAAACTTTAATACAAAGTAACACTTTCTAAAAACTAATTTCACTCATAATCCTTTCAGTTTGGCTCACTTTGTGCTAAAAATTAATTTTGCCCACTCTCTCACTGGGATGTTTGCAAGAATGACAACATGCCCCCTGCTGTCCCACTGCCCTCTGTACTTCTTCCTGATTTGTTAATACCACGTTTTGAACCAAAGCACCCTTAAACAACTCAGTTTGTCTTCCTGCATATTTTGCCTCCTTGGCAATACAGAGAAGATGATTCTGATCCAAGTTCCTTGTTACAAATTGTGTTTGATGCAATGCAGCAATTTATACTAATAAATCTTGATCATCATCTCTGTGTACTTAATGACTGTGTCTACAATAATTATCTATGCTACTAAATCTATACTTTTAAATTGTTACACTACTTGCTGACATGGTTTTGGCTTGGGTTAACAAGCTCAAGTAACTTCTAGGCATAAGTGAAGGCATTAGCATGATCCAGGAACCACTCCTGGCAGTCTGTTTGGACACAGTGACTTTATTTTGGGTGGTGAGAAACTTTGGTAGTGCAGCCATGGTCTGTTCTGTGCTACCTGGCTGCCAGGCCATAAAATAGTGCCAGGTACATTTACCAGCATACACAGCCAACAGAGAGCATAAAAGGAGGAACTGAGAGTGTGTCTGAAAAGGCCAAATTATATAATTGTCACTAAAATGCACTGTGGTTGAGCTGCAAACCTGTAGACTGTATGCTGCTACCTGATGACAGAGAAGGAGCAAAGATGGCATCTTTTATACCACCTGGAGTGAAAGGAAATGAATGGGTATGTGAATGATCTCAAGTGCAATCTAAAATAGTCCCATGACTGCCTGGGACTTTCCAGGCCTCCTTGTAACCTGCTTAGCAGCCCCACATCTTCATGGACTCTGAACCTTACTGCCAATCTTGAGAGGGAGGGAAGCATCAACACCTCCTGCTCCTACACTAGAATTCTTCACTGTTCATGTTATGGCTCAATGGAAGATGACAATGGGTCTTTAGGCCACAGACCACAGACTCTTCCTTAATGTCAGCATGGGGAAGGTGTTTTTAATAAAAGTCAGAAAGGTTCTCTGGGGTTTTCTTTTGGAAAAAAAAAAAAAAAAAAAAAAAAAAGAAAGAGAGATAGACGAAAAGAAAAAATCCCAA
>JAAGNO010028533.1:0-13028 GCA_033439905.1 Ceryle rudis | reverse complement strand
GAGGTCGCGTCCCGGCCGGTGAACGGCTCAGCCCCGGTGCCGCTGACACCACAGGCGCCGGGAAGGAGGAGGGGGTGGCCGCCGGCCTCTTCCCCCTTATCGCCTTCGTTATGTCCCCGTTACCCCGCGCGATGGCAGCATTTCTGAGCAATCCCGCCGGCGCCGGGCGTGGAAGGAGGGCGGCGGGCAGGGGCCGGGGCCGGGACCGCAGGGCCGGTGGGTCTCAGGGGAAGATGGAAAGGTGAATAGCAGCGGTAACGCGGGTCCTCGTTCGAGGACAAGATGCTTGACTCTTCCCAGCTCCGTAGCCTCACCCCTGGCAGCCCTCCAAGGAGGCTGGAGACCTTCTCGGGTGTTTCAGCATGGGAAACGTAAACTGAATGCACCCCAGGATCTCCTGAGAGCCAACGGCATGCACAGTGTCACTGGCGCAGTCCCCGTCTGAAGCGTCTGCTGCCTGAGGAACGAGCGGAGGGAAATTGGCTTGTTCCCAAGAAGAATTTGTCAGTCTCCTTAGAATGGCAACGGGGAAGAAAGGTGGAGTGTAGTGCATTGCAGGGTGCTGCCCTTCCTAGAATTGTTGTAGGACCTGAAAATGCAAGTTAGTCTTGAGATATGCATGTCATTTTGTTGACCCATTCAGCATCTTTAGGCTTAGTGGTGACACTTTCAGAGAACTGGTTATGAAATGCGGAGCCTGAAGTACTCTGTCAAAAATCACTTCTCAATTGGTCTGAAGCTTCTTTTGAAACCAGAAATGCAGCAATATTTTTTTTAAAAAGTGAGCTATCATTTTTCAACTCTTTTCTCCGCATGTTTGCAAGACCAAATGTATTTTTACTGGTTTGATGTACAGGGCTTTCATCATTCTGAAGTAATTTATGAAGATGGAACTGGACTAAAGCTTTTTATACCAGTCTTGAATAGTGGGGTAACTTTCTTCTGCTGGAATACAGTTTTATGATGTGCTATAAAATACTCTCTAACCTATCTGATAGAGTGGAAAAATAAATTTTCTTCAGCATCACCTTTATGTTGCCACAATGTGTCTTTTTCTATATTGTCTGACTCCTTATGCTTCACATTCACCAAGGGACTACTCCTTTTGCATAGCTCTACAATAGTCATAGAATCATAGAACGGTGGGGGTTGCAAGGGACATCTGGAGATCATCGAGTCCAACCCCCCTGCTAGAGAAGGAACACCCAGGACAGGCCACACAACAACAGATCCAGGTGGGTGTTGAAAGTCTCTAGAGAAGGAGACTCCACAACCTCTCAGGGCAACCTGTTCCAGTGCTCATCACTCTCACACTGAAGATTTGATTTGATTTTTTTTTTTTTTTCCTCATGTTGAGTTGAAACTTCCTGTGTTTCATCTTGCTGCAATTACCTTTTATCCTATCACAGGGCACCACTGAAAAGAGACTGGCCCCTTCTACTTGACACCCACCCTTCAGGTGTTTGTAAACATTGATAAGATTCCTCTCAGTCTTCTCTTCTCCAGGATAAACAGTCCCAGGGCTCTCAGCCTTTCCTCTTAAGAGAGATGTTCCAGTCCCTTAATCACCTTTGTAGATCTCTGTTGGACTCTCACTAGTATTTCCCTGTCCCTTTTGAATTGGGGAGACCAGAACTGAACACAATACTCCAGATGTGGTCTCACTAGTGCAGAGTAGAGGGGGAGAAGAACCTCTCTTGACATGCTCGTCACACTCTTCTTTATGCACCCCAGGATACCATTTGCCTTCCTCACCACAAGGGCACATTGCTGTTCCATGGATAACTTACTGTCTACCAGAACACCAAGGTCCTTCTCCATTGGGCTGCTTTCCAATGGGTCTACCCCTTATGTGTACTGGTGCATGGTGGTGTTCCTCCACAGGTGTAGGACTCTACACTTATCCTTGTTGAACTTCATTAGGTTTGCCTTTGCCCAGCTCTCCAGTCTGTCCAGATCTCACTGAATGGTAGCACAGCCTTACAGTGTGTCAGCCCCTCCTCCCAGCTTTGTATCATCAGCAAACTTACAAAGGGTCCACTCTGTGCCTTCATCCAGGTTATTGATGAAGATGTTGAATAAGACTGGACACAGTACTGACCCCTGGCGAACACTACTACTTACAGGTCGCCAGCTGGACTCTGCACCACTGATCACAACCCTCTGAGCTCTACTGTTCAGCCAGTTCTCAACTCATCTCACCATCTACTCTTAACCCACACTTCCTGAGCTTACCCAAGAGGATGGTATGTGAGACAGTATCAAAAGCCTTGCTGAAATCAAGGTAGACAACGTCTACTGCTCTCCCTGCATCTACTCATTCAGTCACACCATCATAGAAGGCTAACAGATTAGTCAGACATGACTTCCCTTTAGTAAATCCATGCTGGCTACTCTTGATAAGCTTCTTTTCTACCATGTGCTGAGATATGATCTCTAGAATGAGATGCTCCATTACCTTTCCAGGGATGGAGGTGAGGCTGACTGGTCTGTAATTTCCAGGGTCTTCCTTCTTGCCATTTTTGAAGACTGGAGTGACATTGGCTTTCCTCCAGTCCTCAGGCACCTCACCTGTTCTCCATGATCTTTCAAAAATGATGGAAAGTGTCAGAGCAACAACATCAGACAGCTCCCCCAGCACTCGTGGGTGCAGCCCATCCGGGCCCATGGATATGTGTCTGTTAAATTTATGCAAGTGATTTCTAACCCAGTCCTCATGGACCAGTGGAGAGACTTCCTCCTTCCAGGCTTTCACTCTTAACTTCCAGGGTCAGGGATTCCTGAGGGCTGGTTATATCAGTGAAGACTGAAGCAAAGAAGGCATTCTGTAACCTCACCTTCTCTGCATCCTCTGTCACCGGGACTCCCACATCATTCAGCAATGGGCCCACACTTTCCCTATACTTCCTTTTACCACTGATGTATTTGAAGAAGCCCTTCCTGTTCCCCTTTACTTTCTTGGCCAGAGTTAATTCCAAGAGGGCCTTGGTCTTCCTTGTTGCATGCCTACATACCCTGACAGCATTCCTATAACTCTTCCAAGAGACCAGTCCCTTTTTCCACATGCTATGAACTTCATTCTTCCACTTGATTTTTTTCATCAACTCCTTGCTCATCCATGCTGGTCTCCTGCCTCCTCTACTTGATTTTTTTACTCAAAGGAATGCACACGTCTTGAGCTTGGAAGAGGTAACGTTTGAATATCAACCAGCTCTCTTGGGCCCCCTTATCTTCTAGAATCTTAGCCCAAGGGATTCCTCCAAGTAGGTCTTTGAAGAGGACAAAGTTAGCCCTCCTGAAGTCTAGGGTTACAATCTTACTTATTGCCTTACTTCTTCCATGTATGATACTAAATTCTACCATGTCATGATCACTACCGCCAAGGCTGCCCCCAACCTTCACGTCCCCAACCAGACCTTCTTTGTTCGTTAATACAAGGTCAAGCAGAACTCCCTTCCTCATTGGCACTTCCAACACCTGCATCAGGAAGTTACCATCAATGCATTTCAAGAGCCTTCTGGACTGAGTATGCCTTGTTGTGTGGCCTTTCCAACAAATATCAGGGTGATTGAAGTCACCCATGATCACCAGGGCATGCGATCATGAAGCTACTTTCTGCTTCCTGTAGAAGGTCTCATCAACATCCTCTTCCTGTTTTGGTGGTCTGTAGTAGACACCCACAACTGTTTCATCTATATTTGTGTGTCCCTTAATTCTTACCCATAAGCTTTCAACATGTTCTTCATCGCCCATGGGAAGAGCTCAATGCATTCCAGTAGCTCATGCACATAAAGAGCAAATGCACTTAAGAGTCATATGCTGATGATTCCAACATGGTTGGGACAAAGGGTTGCAATAGTAAACCACTGTTGTTGATTATAAAGGCTAAGCTTAGAAATCATCAGGGAAGCTAGACATCTTGCACAAAACCCCTTTGTTTGTCAAAAAGTCTTCATGAAAAAAAATGGTTATCTGAAAAAAAAAAGTGTTGTTTTAGGGATATGCAAATAAGCTTTTGCCTAGAGTTTTGATTTGGAGACTCAAATCAAAAAATATTGTTCAAAATAGTAGAAGTAAAGGCTTGACACAGGCAGAAGTTACACAATGGGTTCAGATAACCCACATCTTGTTTTTCACTGAAGTCCTAAAGTTAAGTTATTTGACTCATCCTTAAGGAGACTGAATACTGTGGAAGCATGTTAGGGAGAAGTTGTGAGTTGCTCTGCCTTTTGTCTCAGACCACATCTGTTTCTTATATGCATATTTACCAGTGTGAAGATTGGAACCAGGGCATGAGTATCAGAAACACCAATCTGTTGTTACTCTTTTTATTTTAATAAACCTGATGAATAATGAGGTGGCTTCTCCTAAATGAATAGCACTAAGAAATTAAAAAATCTTTCTACAGGAACTTGATTTGGGTATTCCATTCAAAAACATTAAATCCATATTCAAATCCATTTGGGAGGAGTTTTGAATTTAGTTTCCTGACATCCCAATAGAGACTTTAAGACAGACTATTGTTTAGAAGGAGGTCAGGACTCTCAACTCTTCTCTGACTTTTGGCCAAAACACAACATTTGCTTTTTCAGCTATTTCACAAATTCAAAACTATTTTACAGAATTTTGAAGCAATCACAAGGGAGTCACAATATTCAGGGTTCTACAGAGAATCACTGTCAGATTCAAAACTTAGCCTTATGGTTCCCCCATCTTAGTACACAGGACTTGTATGGCTAGTAAATAAAATCTGAAGCTAGAGATTTAGTCCCAGCTGTGCCAGTGGCCTTAGATAGTTCTTTTACCTCTCTGTGCCTCAATTTTTCCCTTGGAAAAGTGAATCTAATGGTTCTGACACCCTTTTTCATTACTTTGCCTTCTAATAAATGGAGTATTTATTATTATAAATAATCACTGACGGATTATTTTAGCAGTTTCCAAACTAGAGGTAGCTTCCACCAGAACATAGACAAATTTCTACTCTTTTGTATCTGTTTGTATCTGTTTTGCAGTAGTATTATAAATACAAAGACATTAATGACCTTGACTCAGCATGTCCTGTTGAGAATTAGTAACTAGATGAAAATACTTTCCCAAAAGGGACAGTGATTAATTATCAGTAAAATTCACTAGGCATCAATCAGTCTAGCAAAATCATTCAATAGTGTTGTGGAAGGATTTGAAAAGACATTTATAAATCTGACTGGTTTTCTTTAAAGTAACAGACCTGTAAAAAGAATCTGCTGAGTAACCTATACTTTTAAATTAGAAACTTTGTAAATATGTACCTCAGGGTATGTTATGATTATCAGCTTTCCTATATGTAATGGAAACGTAATATAATATTATCAGATCCAAGCTGTATGAAACACAGGACAAGTGCATCCATGACTGCGTAGGAAACAATGGAGGAAAACAGAGAACTTTGTGGTATTGCCTGTAATCATGGAAAGACAGAAACCGTGTTTTATCTTTCTATGGATAAAAAGAAGACACTTTCTTTAGGAGTTTTTCATTTCTGTTCTAAATTGACCTGGCCAGAATATCCTGAAAACAGCCTCTGCTTAAATGACAATGAAATGATCTCTGTGGAGAAAACTTAATGCCACTAATAATCTTTGCAGTCTGGTTGGGATCATGAAGGTTCAAAATTCACTGAGGTGTATAGGTAGAATTGACCAATATGCTGGTGAGGTCTATATTTGTGCTGATTACAGTTCAATATATTATATATGGGCAGATATACCTTCATATGTTACAGGTGAGTCGTTCAATTAGTGATGTAGCACTCCATTGAAATAAAAACAGCCTTGATTATACTTGGAAGAATAACACTAGGCTTCAGATATTATACCCTGTGGAAGGTTGTTGCATAAATCTAGCAAGGTGGCCAATATGGGGTCAAAAGATCTTACTAACAGATAAGTCTAAATTCACCAATATTCAATCTTGGCAGCCTTGAAGTATTTTGAACCATCATAGTAAATAATACATTTTATAGTCCTTTATCTCTCTAGAAGAAAGATAATTAAAAAGAGAAGGTAAACATTTGAGTGTGTGGGTGGAGCATCAGATTCTTTTTATAAAGTAAGCTATAAAAATGATGTTCCTCTAGTCTAAGCACCTATTTGTTTTAAGATTGGTCATAATCTCAGTCTTCATATATCACCTACAAAGGTCTTTGTAACAGGAAAACCTTTCCATTCTCCACTCTTGAAAGCAATCTATTAAAGCCTATCTTTTTAGTCTACCAGGCACTGCAAGGGGTTATATGGATGTATAAATTGTACTTCATAGCAGCAGGACTAAGCTTTTAAAGGCAATGGGGTTTGACAAGCTGCAAAGGTGGCCTTAACAGTAACTGTGGAAAGAGCTACTGTGTGCTAGATTATTTAGAATTTATTATTTTGAATGTGTCCCAGGTATACGTGTCCTGCTTCAGAGCGGAGCTGCAAGCTGTGGCTAAGTTCAGTGACATTAGCTACCGTGAATGAGCTAAGGAGGATTCTGAGCTAGGACATGCCAGTTTAAAGGTGTAGTGTGCTATCAAGGCCATCCAAAGTTTGAACTTGTTCAGTGTTACTTTGGTGTGCTGTGGAGTTGAAAGGCAGAACAGCATCTGCTGCTACATGAAGGAGCTTTAGTTTGCCAGTAAATCTTAAACGAATACCAATTTTCATCCTTTGAGCAGCAGAAATCTTTTGAACTCCTGTTGGATATATGGATCGCAGGGATCAATCATACTACTGCAGGCAGGATGTGTTCATTCAGTAGCAGCAGCTTTGGCACCAAAAGAGGATTGTTAGAGCCTATTTTCCTTTTAGCAGCAGGAGTAAGAACTGTAAAGAAACAGAACTCAGTGAGATTGCATGATGCATAAACAGTGTGTAATCCTCTGAATGTGCATGGAATTATATATGAATGAGGAACAAGAACAAAAATCCAGTTGTCACTGCTGCACGTGCCTAGTGCTGAATATCCAAGTTTGAATTGTCAGTCAGGAATGCCTTTGTCTTCAGAGGTGAACTCTGAAACCATATAGCACTTTCAAGTTCCTCCTTTGGGATTTAATCGGAGACATCCAGAAGCTAAAAGGATTTGTATTCAGTGGTTTCAGCTCCATGGTTTTCTATTTTGTAAATCAGATAAAATACATTCCTTTTTACATTAACAGAATAGTCTGAAGGAAAAAGTACTTATTGGATAGGTTTCTATAAACAATGATGGAATAAATCCTAGGGCTTTAGTGACTAGAAGCCAGAAGGGAAATAGAATGAAAAAAACCCAACCTGATATGCACTTTCCTGGAAGTTACACTACAGAATACCAAATGGCATACAATCAGAAAATGGTAAGTAATCAGATATATTGCAGAGACCAGGTTATAACAATATTAACTTTTTTTTCCTTCTTCCTTAGGACTGCTTGTATATACACAAAAAAAACAAAAACACATTTTAAAAATAGCAAGGATCATATGTATTTATTTTTTTCTAAAATTACCCCCCCTTATTTTCAGGGAGATAATTTTGGCAAAATAGTCAAAGGCTATAATAAAGGGATTAAAAGATGTCTGAACACAGACATGCATACACACACATCCATACATCCATAACGTATATAGCATTGCAGTTTTTGGTTAATTATTTTGAGGAAATAAAATAAACATAGAAACA
Source organism: Ceryle rudis (assembly GCA_033439905.1). Lineage (NCBI taxonomy): Eukaryota > Metazoa > Chordata > Aves > Coraciiformes > Cerylidae > Ceryle > Ceryle rudis. The sequence continues at coordinate 5,352 of JAAGNO010028533.1, read as the reverse complement.
AACTGAAAGATCAGGAGCAGAAGGGTTTTGACAAACGTAATACCTGCAGCTGAATTTCTGTTTCTATGAGAGATTTGATTTGACATCCACTCATGTTAGCATTTGGAAGAGAATAAATCTTGGCATATGCTGCTATGTATTTTCCTTCTACAGAGGACAGAAGTGGCAGGCACCCTGCTATACCTTTTAAATTGTTCCCTTATCGCACAAATTAAAAGAGAAATATTTAAACATGCTTCAGAGGTTAATTTATAACAATTAGTTTCTCTCTTTAAAGTCACATTTCTTTCCTATTGTTTGAAATCTATAAAAATACAAACCACAAGAGACCAAAAAACCTTTCTAATTAAAAAAAAAAAAAAAAAAAGAGAGAAAAAAGAAAAAAAAAAAAGACAAGCTTTAATAAGGAATTTACTGTACCCAGTGCCTGAAAAAGTGCATCGTATCTTTATGCCTTTTCCTCCTCAGGAATACAGACATGGAATCACCTCATCTACACACTAAGAGATGAACACCAGCATTTTTGAAAACAGAAGTTTTATACCAATTATTACATCCAAATATGTAAGATGCTTATGGCCTTCACTTCAGAGGCTGTTGAAGTTATATATACATACTACAAGGATCCCTCTCATTCTCCTTTCTGCAGTACAAAGTTGTACTCCAAAAATATTATGTATTGAGCTGATATCAGTGACACTGTCTAGCAGCAAGCAACAGAACAACACTCAGTAACCGAAGCTGGACAGATTCAAGTAACAAATAGGGTGTGCTTTTTTAGCAGTGAGGGACAGTTACTCGTCAGCTATGCAGACCTGTGCAGAGGTCCCCATCACTGAGCTCCAAACCAGGACTGCTTACCTCTTGAAATAATGCTTTCTAGCTCAGCAAGAGATTTTAGGGTTTAGGATTGACACAGAGATTCCTGTGGTCTTTGTTACAGGTCAGCTGAGCTTATATAACCATCTCAGCTGGTCCTCTGCCCCTCAGCTGGTGAATCTTTTCACCAGCTAAACACATGGTTTTATATATACATCCAAGAAAGATCTCCTTTCTGCAATACAAAGTTGTACTCAAGTGTATCAGCATTTGGTCATGTGAAACAGACATGTATGTCACTCAGCTTTTAAGCACTGTAATGCTACGTGTGAGAAGACAGCATGCTTTCAAATTTGTATGTAACTTCCTTGTGAAAAGTTGTGTCAAACCTTTGCATCTCAGGAAATATAGAGCAAGTTACTGTAATACAGTGGTCTGAAGCCATGGATCAGAGCAGATAAAGGTCATCACTACTTACCTGGATAGGTTACTCCAGATTTGCTGCAGTTATATTCTGTCTACAGAATGCTTTGACAAAAATTCACGCTCTGAGTGCAGAGAAGAAGAGGAATTAGGATGTTTCACAATATACTCTGAGATTTTACCTACAAGAGTATACTGAGTTTGTTTTATGTGACATACTATTTTTATTATTTTGAAAATAGACTTCTTTCAGGTATTAGAGACCATCTAAGGAACCTGGAAGTGCATAAGTCCATGGGACCTGATGAGAAGCATCCATGAGTCCTGAGGGAACTGGCAGATGGATTTCCTAAGCCACTATCCATCATATTTAAGAAGTTGTGGCAGTCCGGAGAAGTTCTCACTGATTGGAAAAAGGGAAACATTACCCCATTTTAAAAAAGGTTAAAAAAAAAAAAAGAAGACGACCCAGGCAACTATAGACCAGTCAGTCCCACCTTTGTGCCCAGCAAGATCATGGAACGGATCCTCCTGGAAACTATGCTAGGGCACATGGAAAATAAGGAGGTGATTGGTGACAGCCAACATAGCTGTTGGGTAAATCATGCCTGACAAATTTGATGGCCTTCTACGATGGGGTTACAGCATTGCTGGACAAGGGGAAAGCAACTGATGTTATCTACCTGGACCTGCATAAAGCATATGACACTGTCCCACATGACATCTCTGTAGAGATATGGATTTGACAGATGGACCACTCAATGCACAAGGAATTGGCTGGATGGTCTCATTCAGAGAGTTGTGGTCAATGGCTCAATGCCCAAGTGGAAAGCAGTGGTGAGTGCTGCTCTAAAGGAATCAGTACTGGGGCTGGCATCGTTTAACATCTTTGTCAGTGACATGGACGGTGGGATTGAGTGCACCCTCAGCTAGCTTGCAGACACCACCAAGCTGTGTGGTGTGGTTGACACGCTGGAGGGAAGGGATACCATCCAGAGGGATCTCAACAGGCTTGAGAGATGGGCCTTTGTGAATGCCATGAAGTTAAACAAGGTCAAATGCAAGGTCCTGCACATGGGTCAAGATAATACCAAGTACAAATACAGGCTAGGAGAAGAGAATGGCTTGAGAGCAGCCCTGCAGAGAAGGACTTGGAGGTGATGCTTGATGAGAAGCTGAATGTGATCTGGCAATATGCACTTGCAGCCCAGAAAGCTATCTGTATCCTGCTCTGCAGAAAGAGAAGTGTGACCAGTAAGTTGAAGGAGGTGATTCTCCCACTCAAATCAGGACAACTCCACTCTTGTGAGACCCCACCTGGAGTAACGTCCAGCTCTGGAACCCTCAGACATGGACCTGCTGGAGTGAGTCCAGAGGAGGCCCACGAAGATGATCAAGGGGTTGAAGCAACTCCTCTGTGAGGACAGGCTGAGAGTTGGGGCTGTTCAGCCTGGAGAATATAAGGCTTCAGGGAGACCTTATAACAGCGTTTCAGTACTTTCAGTACTTAAAGGGGGCCTTCTTAAAGGTGTAGTGATAGGATGAGGTGTAATGCCCGGATTTAGAATAAATATAAGGAAGAAGTGGTGCGATACTGGAGCAGGTTGCCCAGAGCAGTTGTGGGTGCCCCGTCCCTGCAAGCATTCAAGACCAGGTTGCATGAGGATTTGAGCACACTGGTCTATTGGAAGGTGTCCATGCCCATGGAAGGGGGGTTGGAACTAGATGATCTTTAAAGTCCCCCAAACCATTCTATGATTCCATTATTCTATGAAATGCTCAGAATATTTTCCAAAGGGCCCCAGAGGAGAAGAAATAGGCAACAATCATTTACTGTATGTTGGGTATTTAAACATGTGGATTAATGGACAATTAGCTCTTATGTGATTAGCTCAGCTATCACTACAGTGATGGAAAACTCTCATTGTGTAGACAGAGAGGGGAAAACTTTATTCTGTTGTCACTAATGCCAGGCATTTATTGTTATTATTATTTGACTTAGAAGATTATCTGCAGTCACAAGTTTCCGTCTTTGGTTGGACATTAGTTTTGCCACTTTTATTTCATTCGGAATCACCAGTGACTTGTGTTTTCCAGCTCCTAATGCGACAGATAACAAGGACAATGGAAAGCACTCTGTGACAGGTGCCACCTTGTTGGCATCTGCAGGTGCAAACATATTTTCAGTTTAGCATGCTAAAGGGCATCAGTTCAGAGCCTTAGGTGGTTTGGAGCATATGCTGCTGATGAAAATAATAAGAAATAAGAGTATTTTGGAGACAGTTGTACAAGCAAGTTGGTGTGAAGCATTTAACTCTGTTTATACTGAGAAGAAATGTCTAGACTTTGTCAAACTAATGAAATGTCTGTGATAATAAAAATAAGCCTGCTAGAAGTCCTCTTGCAAACAAAATGCATTAGTGCTCTTATACACTACTACAGTACTTAATGTTTTCTGTTGCAGCTCCTTTAGAAGACAATTGCCCTTGATATCACAGTGATATTTCAACACTTCTTTATGGCCTCTACCCAGATCCTATTATTAAGCATTTTTTCTTCATTAATAATTGATGCTTGTGTTTAAGGCTTCCATTTGAAAATATCTCTCAAATCTACTTTATTAGATTTTGAGTAAATGTTCCCCAAATCTCTTCAGCATTTTGTTAAAAATGAATGTCATATATCTTTTGATAAAACCTACAGAGTTAAGTGCCTAATAAAATACTACATGACTAAAATGACTATTAATATTTTAGCATTATGCTGAAGTATGAGAGTTCTCCCGGCAAAGGTATGAATCACTGGTTTTTCATTTCTTTAATTCCTTATTAATTGGTACTTGAGGCAATAAACCATAACATATAACTTTGGCTTCAGATAAGGTTTAATGAGTGCCTGACCTTTGCTTGGATAATTCTCTGTCAGTGAACCAATTCAAGATAACCCTTTGAAGCTTGGTTTCCTGTATTGAATGCTATTTGCTTTTCACTGTCTTTGACTTAAATGGACAGTACTGAAAGTTGGGTTTTTATCTAAAAAGCTTCCATAATAAAGCTTACTTTTAAATTACTAATTTAGTGGATTTTTTTTTCTCTTTCTTTCATTAATTATTCTGCAATAGACCAGAAGTCTGATGATAGCTGTTACTGAGGACCACCTATCCTAACATAACTGAGTTATATAGCCTACTAAACTGTCATAACCTGTATGATGACCCTTCTACCTAAATGTACATCATGCATATGGATATGCAGTAAAAACTCCAACAGAGTAAGTCCTAATTCTTTTAAAGTCCCACAGAGTATAGCTGGAGAAATCAGAAATTTATTACCTAAGTGAATTTATGTATTAGATAGAGGACCTGAATAGGTTTGATACCTTTCAGGTAATTCTAAAAAAAATACAGATACTCAGCTGGTACAGGCTCAAAACTTGACTGAAATCTCCTGAGAACAGGCTTCCCTGAGAGGTTCTCCAATACTTTCTAGTTCTGGCTGAATTTGAAATATTATGAGAGCAATCACTCATGCTTTAAATTGGGATTTATGTTTTCTGCTCCTCTCCAAATCCCAGTGTGCAGCTAGGCATAAGGAAATGTGAAAATGACCCAACTTATTCTGACTCTAAAAATATTTAATTATTTTGGACACTACCTTTATTTCCAGAAAAATTAGACCCTGATTTAAAACAAACAAAAAAACCCCAAATGAACACAAAGCAGACAAATCTTTTAGCAGAAGTAGTCCTGTCATTTGACAGTGAGCATACATGGAGAAGAGTAAAATAATACCTTCTTTGACCCTTGGCAAGTATGTAAGTTAAGGCCAGACATGTCTTAGAAGAGTGCCCTACATGCTGTCTAGTGTGACCAGTGTGTATATTATATTCTCTATTGAAAAACTGTTTCTGTGTATATAAAATAAATAATATCCACTGGAGCAGGATTTGGAACTTGAGTCATATGTTTTTGAGCCATTTTAACTCTCAAAAAGAAATTATAGAATGCAAAATATAACATCTTCAAAAAACCTTCTTGTCCTGGTTTGAGTGAGAACAGAACTAATTCTGTTCAGTGATTTTACTTTTCATCTCAGTTCTTCTAACTGCACT